>MU006369.1:0-65226 GCA_010093695.1 Plenodomus tracheiphilus IPT5
GAAGATAGGACGCTGAACACTTGGAGAATCTCTTGGAGAAGCCGACTCTAAGCCAGCCTGCCGCCGGCAATACTAACCCACGAGCGTCTGACGAGGTGCATGAAATAGAGAAGAAGCGTTCTAGATATAGAGAAAGGGTTCTGACTTGGATGATAAGCTACACGAAGAAGCGAGCCAAAGAAGATATATGGGCTAAGGAGGCCGAGACGTAGCATAAGAAGTGTAAAGTTAGATTAGCGTTAGTAGCCCTTTCGGCTCGGCCGCCGGGCGTAAATAAATTGTGTGTGTGTGTGTGTCAAGGGCTCTCCAGCAGAACGGGAATTGTCCCTTAACGCGACTAGCAATTAGACATCAGCCGCAGAACCGTCCGAGACAAACGCTGGAGAGGCTATTCAGCCAATGGCTTTATCAAAAGCTTCGCCGGACGCGGGGTGCGCATTGCGGGCCCATGGAGAGACTCTGGGGATCGTGGGGAAACGATCGTAAAAGTTCCACCAATAAGATGCGTGTTCAGCCGTGGTGGCATCGGCGCCGACTGACAAGCTAAATGCTCCTGTAATAAGGTGAGTTTCAAGCGAAGCAGACAGAAATTTGGCGATTGGAAAGTCGTGTCTCATTTAGTTCAGGCAGGCAAAATTTTGGTGGCGCATTCTAAGCTTTCCCTCGCGGCTTACTGAAGCTTAAACATCCGGAACAATTGAACGTTCGTTTGGCGAGCATCCGAGTGGCTCAGAATAATTCCAGCCACTCCGTGCTTGAGTCGTGGTAATGTGAAAGTTGCGGTCAATACCGGGTGTGACGTCTCCAGGACGTGGCCGTTCGTCATGCCATGAGGTCGAACTGGCGGCTGCGTGCCCTTATGTAGCTAGCACTTCTTTTGCCGTACTTACTTCTCACAAAGCAAACCTGGAGTACTCGTCCACTATGGTTGTGGAAGCAGATGGCCTGTAGTTGAGGTCATTGTCGAGTCCTCTTCATGGCATGATGCTGTCGAGCCTGATTAGTAACCCTTGTCGCACGAGAGAGCGCAGGACGAGCTTGACGAGAATCAAATCCTGAAATTTGGACGACAAAGCCCCCAGACAACTCTTCTGTCCGATCAACTAGAGGGAAGGTGACTGAGACTGGACATACGGAACCGCGTCGCGTCTTAAAGTCACGTCTTACAAGTTGAGTAGTAGTGGGTCGTCTCAAGCGTTTCGGGATTAGCGCGCAACTACCGTACTATCCATGAATCCCAATACTTGGCCCGGGAGACAATCCTGATACAACCGACCTTCGAGGGACAATGATCCTACGCATCGCACACCTTGATTGAATGTATCTAGACCTACTTGAGCCTCAAAGATAGATACTCTGTACTCAGCGTCCACCGCACACGTCATGCGATAGCGCGCGCACGCTCGAGGTACGGCTGCTGCGACGCACATCGTTAGCACTGGGTTCCAGAACTTGGTCGAGCGTATTCCTTCGATTGTTGTGGGAAGCTTGTAAGAGCCACCAACAGCAATGTGATACTAAATACACGGTGCGCAGCAGCAGAGTATATACGTGCCAAGTACAAGGCCGATAGGCTAGTAGCACCAAGCGATCACGACATCGGCCACGGTCGCATTGTGGTCCGCTGAGAAGACTTCCAAGAAATCCTAACCAAGACGATTACTTCACCTTCCCCTTCAGGCACTTCGCATCCAATCAGCATGTGCTTACGGCACCGAACAGCTGGACACCATGTAACCCAAGGCCCGGAACGTCAACATGGATGGTGATCGCGAATACAGGCGTGCCAACAGGAACAAGTCAGCAATCAATACCTCTTTGTTGACATGTGCAGACGCCCTCGAGCACGCAATCTTAGTAGTCCTATATGACTCTGTTTGCCCTCTGCCATAGACGTAGAGCGTTCATTTGCGTTTCACGGCGTACCCCACTGAGTCCCAGTAGCGATCAACATCACACGTCTGCAACACGATCACGCTAAGTGTCTGGTGGCAACCCTATCTCGACTTCAGACTGTGCGGTCTTTGCACTTCACTGCAGGGCGTATCGAGCAGCGACATGTCTGCAAAATACGATGACGAGGCGAAAGTCTCACACAACATCAACCCAGAGACCTCACCGCCTCCACCAGTCTATGCAGAAGGGAGTGTTCAAGACGACAATGCTTACGTCTACGATGACTCCCAGAAGCTGGGCTACACTGCGACGGTCTTCGTTATCCTGAACAAGATGATCGGAACTGGTAGTACGTTGAGATTGCCGCACAGAAGTTTACCTCCGACTCACAAGCAGTACAGTCTTCTCTACACCTTCTGGTATCTTTGCAGTTACTGGCTCTGTCGGTGTTTCCCTGTTTCTTTGGATTATCGGGGGCTTCCTGACCTTTTGTGGTCTTTCCGTCTTTTTGGAATTCGGATTAGCCATCCCCAGATCAGGCGGCGAGAAGAATTACCTTGAGCGCGTGTATCGTCACCCCAAGTACGTCGCGACCTGTGTCCTCGCCTCACAAATGCTGCTACTTGGGTTTTCCTCGGGCAACTCTCTTGCGTTTGGCCGCTACGTTCTCTTTGCTTCAGGCTCTGAAGCGCCCGATGGATGGGCTGCACGTGGCATCGCCATCGCCTGCGTCACGTTTTCAGTTGGCTTACACGCAATGGCACCAAAATGGGGTATCCGCCTTTTCAACGTCCTGGGGTTTTTCAAGGTATTCATACTTCTATTCATAGTCTTCTCCGGTTTCGCCGCTCTGGGAGGCCATCTGAAGATTGATAAGCCACACAATTTCGACAACGCGTTTACGTTGGAAATCGGAGATGGTTACGGTGGTGGTGGGGCTTATGGGTATTGCCAGGCCCTGCTCCGCATCATTTACTCATACAAAGGGTAGGTACATATTCTTTATCCACCTTGAATGGGACCGACTAATCTTTTCATCCAGATGGGAGAACGCCAATTATGTGCTTGGAGAGATTCGAAACCCCAAGAAGACACTCGCATGGTCTGCTCCCTTGGCGATTGGTGGCACCACGATCTTGTACGTGCTTGCGAACGTAGCCTACTTCGCCGCGATTCCCAAGTCCGATCTCGCCAAGAGTGAAGTTATAGTTGCGGGTCTCTTCTTCCGCAATGTCTTTGGGAACAGCGCCGGAGCACGCAGTCTGCCTGCATTTGTCGCGCTCAGTAATTTGGGCAATGTCCTTGCTGTCAGCTTCGCGCACGCTCGACTAAACCAGGAATTCGCGAAAGAAGGTCTCCTACCATGGAGTCGCTTCTGGGCGTCGAACAAGCCGTTCAATGCCCCCGCAACTGCGCTCTTCTTGCACTGGCTCATAACTGTGATCGTGTTAGTAGCTCCTCCCGCGGGACCTGCGTACAACTTCATCACCGATCTTTACACCTATCCCGGAGCCTGGATCAATGGATTCGTCACAGCGGGGCTCATCTACTTGCACTACAACAAACGCGAGCGCTGGGAGTCACCGTGGCACACATATCTCCCCGTTGCGGTTATCTACCTCGCTGCTAACATCTTCCTCGCCATCGTGCCGTTCATTCCTCCGGACGGTGATTGGAACGCAGAAGGCTATCCGTACTACGTTTTCCCTGTAGTTGGCGTTGCCGTTCTGCTACTCGGTGTCTTCTACTGGTTCTGCTGGACCAAAGTCTGGCCTAAGCTTGGGGGATATAAGATTGTTACCGAGAGATACGAAGACAATGTCGGCAATGAGCACATTCGATATGTGAAGCTGTACACAAAACACGACTAGTGATAATAGGCATTCGAAATTTCGGCTTTGCTCTTCCGGCCTTGGTTGAAAACACGGGAGATCATATGTATATACCATGTACCAGCAATCTGAACAGCTACCCCCCTGTGTGGCTATAGAGTTCATCACTGCTTTCAGGAACGTTAGTATATAATCACATGTCGTGAAACCAATACGCCAAATTGTGGATGGCATGAGTTTCATCATATCTTTCGCCAGTAGATCGCTTGAAGTACAGCATGACTGAGGCTCCTGTCACTATTTCCCCATTCACAATACATTTGAACTACATATTCAGCCTATGGAACACCTTAACGATGCAAAAATTCAGAAGAGCCGTCATTGACTCTGAACACTAATGAACTTGCTACCTAGTTAACTTCATAGGACCACGGATGGTCTCGACGATCCAAGCATGTAGATCATGTTCTATTCTACACGGTTACGCTTCAACTGAAGACCCCCGACATCCAATGTCGCAGTGTTGTCGTCTAAGTCCTCGGCTGTGCGCTTTGTTCCATGTGCACCGGCAGACGGCGACATGGACAAAGCAACATCAGCAGCAACCTCTTTGCACATGAGCCCTGACTCTGTAAAGTATGTCAGTGGAAGAAATTTGAAGCGGAAGTAAAATAGTCTTACCGTCAGCCTCATCTTGAACACAATTGTCATCGTCGGCAGAGCCATCATCGACAGCTTCGTCTTCTGCAACCTCGTTATCCTCCCGGGCCTGATCATCCGCACCATCCAAACCGGCCTGTTGTCGAGCGAAATGATTCCGACCGTACTGAATAAGCGGCGCGCGCCTATCATTCTGCTTGCGATTCCCAAGGGCCATGGCAAATTTGACACGAACAGCTGCTACCAGTTCTTCCGTACAAGTTCCCTTCATAAAGCTATCGCATTTGGCCTTGAAGAAACAAAGCATCTTGATGATATACTCCATTCGCTCTTCAAATGTCAATGCGCTATCTCTATTCAGTTCTTCGTACGTATTATGGTCGAATATCGTGAGGATCTGGGGACCGTAGCGGTGCAGCATCTCTGCTGTGTGCTGATGACGTGATGGTTAGTTTGTCTTCGAAATAGGCTGGGGGTGGATAGACTTACAACGATTTCCCAGCATACACGTTCCATTTCGTCTTCACCGTAGAAAGTTTTGGGTTCCTTGCCATCTTCCGGTAATGCCCATCGCTTGTTGGCCTTCGTCTTCTTGTCGAGAATAGCGTGGCGGTTCTTCATGGCGACGAGTAGGCGGAGGACCCAGCGGCCGCGCTCCTCATCGGTTGATGGTATGGTTTCATCGTCTTTGGGGGCAGAGTAGTCGATACTCCGATTCAGAAGAGCGAGTGTTGCATCCTGTCGGTTGGCGAATTTGAGAGTCTGAGATGAGGTTTCTGGTGTAGCGCCATCGGGTAACACCATTGCTTTGATCGCAGTCATACGAAGACCTAGCTTCTTTTCTGCAGTAGTCTGAGGGGTGTATTTACTGGTCTGGGGGTCAATGGGAGTTGTTGGCTTAGTCGCGTCCCCAGACTTGGGTGCGGTCTTTCGTGACTTCTTGTGGAGATCTCCTTTGGCTAGACTGACAGCGTGCTCTTGGTTAGTGGGGGTGTTTGCGCCGTTAGGAGGCAGCGCCTGGAAAGGACGAAGGCGAGTACTTTAGGAATTAGTTTTTAATCATATAGATGGCCGTTCGTGTGTACTCACAGAGGGATCAGCACTCCAGTGCCAGGTAGTTGTTCACCCTGGTCACCCAACAAGGGAAGATACGAGAGTATAGGTGGTTTTGAAGCCAAATGCGAGGGCATATGCTCCTCATTGATCAAGTTCGGATGCGACATCTTAACGTAGCAATCGTCAAGGTCTGTTACTGGCTGGGAGATGATTCGCGGTCGCAGATTTTGGAAACGCAACCACGTCGTCGTGTACAGTGCGAACTGTGTTCGAGAAAGCGAGGATATTTGTATGACAGTGTCGTTTGCAAGATGGACAGATTGGGCCTGGCGGTTTATCTCCCGATGCCACAGGTATGGTAGCGATGAAAGTGGTCTATGCTTCCTTTCACTGTGGACCTTACAAACGCGCATCGAGAACAGGTGCAGGCGCATTACGTACACTATAAAGTGACAGAGCAAAACTTGAGTGAACGAGGGAAGGTTGTACCAAATTGTGGCCATACACTAGAAAAAGGTTATAACTGCTACAGTGAATATAATTTGGGACAGAATCATTGAATATGTATGTTCGCAGGGCAAAAGAAAGATCAAGTATAACTCAACTAGGCTCCATCACTATCAGCAAAAAGACTGAGGAATACAGTGATAAATAAGAGATGTCTTCATAAGTCGTCACGCGCCTATACTCCACGTCAACAATCATAGATGCCGGCCTGAAGCTCAAGAACGGCCAATCGCGGCACACGATGAAAGATTGCTGTCCCTCCAGACAGCTCTACACATGACACACGTTACAGCACGGCCGTTCTCCACGCACTCCGATTCCCACGCTGCAAAGCAACTCGCATGTACGTTCCCTCCGCAGCCGCTATTACACCACGTGAGCAGTTCGGCATCTGTCTGTGACGTATCCCCTTCACCAGCCTGCATATCCTCTTGACAAATGGGACATTCACCCGCGATCGCGCGCCTTTGCGCGTGGATTATAATGCAGCCTTCACAGCCACAGTCTGCAGACCAATCCGCGCGACACATCGTACACGTAAGCTCTCTGCCATCTTTCTCGCATTGAGTGCGCCATGCGTCGAAACAGGACTTATGGACGGAGCGCCCGCAGGTGGAGCGGCACCAGACGAGTTCCGAAGGCTCACATGTGGATAGATGGTCTGCCTCGTAGCATATGGAGCATTCCTCGTCGATAGGTAGCCGGTGGGCGTGAGTGCGTGTACAAGGTTGTGGTGGTGTACTCTCCACTGTTGCTGAAGGAGCAACTTCGGAAGTGAGTGGTACAGTTACCGAAGTCACTGTATCTATTGGACTTGTTGTAACTGATTGGGTAGATGATGGCGGTACTGGTGTCGTTGCTAGAGTAGTACTTCTGTGTGCCGAGAGGGGAAGTGGGGACCGTGTCACCGTACGTGAGCTCGGTGGAAGCGAAGGAGTTATCGAGGATTGCCGTGTAGAGTTCTCAGAGTTCGCGACAGGTGGCGGATCAGAAGCACTACCGATCGAAGAATGTGTATCTTCAAGCAGTGAAAGGCGTTGCTGTGTGGCACCCAGTAATTCTTGCATAGGTCGGATGGTTTCCTGCAGCGCCTCGACGTCGGGTCGCTCCGGGGGATATATCGTGATCGAGCTTGGTGTTGTCGTAGGCGAGTTTAAGCGTGTGGGCGTTACGGGAGGCGATGGCAGCATCGGTGTAGTCGCGGAAATGAGCGCACCGTGGATGACTTCTCCCGGTCCCTGAGAGCGGAAAGTTTGTGGAGGATATGCTGCACTGATCCTCCGCGACCACGTCCTTACCATATCATCCAACTGATATTGGTGAAAACGTGCACAAAGTCCATATTGGGCCAGGCGCTCTAACAGAGGCTCGAGCTGCTTAGCATCGGGTTGTTGATGAGATAGCTCGTCGAGTACAGTAGTGTATCTTCGTACGCTGTCGTAGCCAATAGGCATACGGCATTTTCGGCGCTTCGAAGGAGCGTATCCGCAGCATCGATGGTCATTCTCTAGTCGTAAAGTAGTCTCTGGAACCCAAGATTGAGGCATTTTGGTCCTGAGTGTGTGAGAGTGTAATCCGAGGCAAGGGCGCAGATGTGTGATGAACAGAAGCGGATCGAGTAGAAATGCCACTAGCTCGACCTTTTAGTGTTTTCGTCCTCTGCATTCTACATCCATATCGTGCCTATCTCAAACAGCTGAAGCAGCCTGGATTGTGGCTGAGACGACATTCGATGCCCATGCGTTCAAGCTGTACAAACGACAGGGTGAAGCGTAACCACTGCATCAATTTACCCACACTTGTCGTTTGCCTGAATGATGAGTGGGTAAAGCGCCGTGCCGAACAGGTGCAGGCCACCGTGGGGGCTCGTTCAAGTGTTTTTATCAAAGAGGCTGTGCGCTTGGGTAGGGTGGGCGCTTATGATGATTGGCGTGACGGTACGAGGCTGATGCGGCGTAGTTGCATCAGCCCATGTTCATGTGCATGCTGTGCCGCATGCTCGATACACTTTCCGTTTCTTGTAGTTTAGAAAAAATTTAATTGGCCGTCTCCGTGGCGTGATTATGTCGAGCGATGTACTGCCACCATGATAGTCTGATAATCTAAAACCAGTAGACATGGAGCTCAACTTATGACACAAGGTTTTCAGATTTGTGCCTGAGGTTCTGAGCCCCCCACGCGATTAATTGATCGAGTAGATCGCTACAGGAATTAGTGCGTGACTCTTGCTGATTGGGCAGTATCTGTCGCGCGCCAGACAGGACATTGCTCGTCGGGGAAACACCTCCGTAGTGCATTACCACGATGGTCCCTCGTTTTCTTTTTTCTCACTTGCCAATTTTTCTTCAAGCTCCTTTCTCGCCTTTTCACCGAACTTCTTCTCCCAATCTTTATCCCTCTCTTTCTGTGGCGCAGCAAATTGTGTACTCAGGCCTCCTCTGCTCTTTACTTGCATTTTCTTCTCTGCTGCTTCATTCTGCTTCAATTGTTCCTCTGCACTTTGAATCCTCCTCTTTAGACTAATCTCGTACATGTCCTTGTTACCCCTTTTGCCCTTCAACCCGTTGTCGTCTTTGTCGAAGTAGACTGCCCATCGCAGCCCCTCGCTACCCCATGGCGTGGAGTTGTCTTCATCCGCACCATCCCATTCGTCGATAGCCATGAAGCCTTCCCAGCCATCGAAGTTCAGATGTGACTCATCTTCTGTCCAGTCCCAGACTCCTATGTGATGGATGATACTCCCCGAGCGGTTAGAGTACTTCAACTCGTATGTGTCGCGATCACAGTATGTCCAATTGAGCATTGGCGGATCGTCGCTGATGGTTGTCACAAGACCACGTTGGGGCGGATTACGATCTTCGTCTGGATAGGCGATGTAAAATCCGGCGAATGCGTGGAGAGGCTCCTGGACATTCATCCCCTCAATTGGTGGTACAGGCTTGTTGTCTTCATCTCTTGGGACCACCCAGATTTTGTCGTGTCGGACTATCAGAATACCGTTGTTGATCTCGTCTCTCGCAATCTCGTCGGAGTGCTCGCAGGCAACTAAGCAATTGAATTTCCACATGCGCGATTCGTTGGCTGCTTCTTCATTTTGTTTCTTTTGGTGCTCGACGCCTTGCGCAACACCGGTTACAACAGGAATCGCGACAACACAGCCACCAAGAAAGAGGCTTAGCGGAAGAGACATGTTGCATACGTCCACAGTTAAGTATTTGTATTAGACATGTCAATTGAGAGGTATTGTGACGCAGGGGATAACCGTATAATAGCACGTCTGATGTGGGCACGGGAACCGTGAATGACGTCACTGTTCGACAGGGCCTGCCAACTTTGAGCATAACTCGACCTCAGCCCAATCGACTGTGGCCACTCATCGTTCACACACCGCTTCACGAAGGAAGTTGCTGTACGCCTGCATATTCAGATCAAGTTCCATACACGCCTATGAGTACATGCTCTTTGACCACCTCTGCATCGACGAAGCCGGTTGCCAGTCGATCCGTCCGTCACCCATATGAACTTGATCGTGAGTTTTTCAATTCGCGGGTCCAGATGGAATTAGTGATGGGGCTCTTTGGTACTCTGCATAACATGAAGAAGTTTGGTAGGTACTTAGGCTCCAAGGCTTTGTTCTGAATACTACCGATCGCCTGAATTTGATCTTTCGCATCTATCAGCGAGGACAACGAGTCTCTATCAAGGGTGTTACGCCACTGTTGGAGATTTCCCGCAGGTCGTGAAGGACCTCGATGAGGAGGACATCTTTGAGGTTTGGAGGGCAAGAGTGATGGTGTCTCCGGCCTATAAAGAAATAATCTCCTGCCAGAGATTTCGTTAGTTGAACGATACTCAATCTGAACTCTGATCTTTGTATCTTCTAATTAGGCCAATTCAGCTATATGTACTGCTTTTACTTCATGTAAGTTCATGATTGAGCACACGGATCACTTCCATGGTGATGTTGTGCCAGTGATTTGCAATCAATATGTATTCTGATTAATGTCGAGATGACTATGTACAAGTCGGAACGAGGTTAATAGGCAAACTCTACGACTCTCCACCCTTCGTGCCCTTGGCCGTGCAGTTGACCTGGCTCTCAATACCAGTGATGCTTCCGCAAGTATACTGGTTCGTTCCACTCGGGCTCTTAACATCAATGTTGTCGATCTTGATGTTGGAACACACCTTGGGGCTCGAGCACACCAAGTAACCAATGAGCGGGTCATACTTCTTGCTCGTCGTTCCCTTGAAGTTCTTGATCGAGATGTCGGAGATGGTGAGGTTCGAGGGGAACTGGTTGCAAAGTGTAATGTTCTTCTGGCCATAGCACTGGGTGATCTCAATAGCGTAATCGACGTTGGAGATGGTCATGGTATCGTAGGTGATGTTCTTCACAGCACCACTGCCACCTCCACCTTGTAGGTCTCCAGAGAGAGCAGTGGAAGCGCCTGGCCATACTTTGATACGGGCACCGTCTGAGGCGTTGGACATGCTGACATTGTAGACGTAGATGTTCTCGACGATGTCGACCTCGCCAGGGTACTGGCCCAGACTGCCGACGGAAATACCGTGGCTGCCGTTGCAGACAAGGTTTTGCACGACAATGTTTGTGCTGTTGGGCTTGAAGGAGACGCAGTCATCTCCGTTGTCGATGTGAGAGTTCTGGATCACGATGTTGTCGGATCGGTATGTGTCCCATCTGACAGCGCGTTAGCGAGTGAGACAAACTTCTCGACACTCTCACTTACCCATCGGTGTTTTTAGCTGGGTTCTTGCTCTTGCTTCCTCCCGCAATGTCAATGTTGGAGAACACGACGTCGCTTGAGTTGGCGACAAAGGTGTACCATTGAGGGCTGTAGCGGAACTTCAGATTCTCAATGCTACCGCCCTTGAGGCCGATAACACCAAAGAGGATGGGTCGGAGGGTGTAAATGTCTTTTGCGTAGAGATCGTACCAAACCTGGCCATTGCCGTCCAAAGTTCCGCCTCCGTAGACATTGACATCCTCACCACCAAGCTGGAAGAAAGTGGTAGCGTTCTGGAAGACCTGCTTGAAGGCATTCTTCTGCCAATAATCGGTGTCATTGGTGAATTGAATGGTGCCTTGAATATCTATAGCAGTATTAGTTACCAATCCAACGTCTGAGCAAGTGCATGTGTCATACCAAGGTCAACGCTCTTGAGGAAAGTCAAGTCCAAAGCGGTGCCGATTGTGTAGCTAGACTCCTTGGAAAAGACAACGTGGCCGCCGTTGTTGCAGGCCTTGACGGCACTCAAGATGTTGGTTGAGTCGTCCTTGCCACCACCGTTGGCCTTGACGACGCAAGTCTTGGTCCGCGCAGGCGATGCCGGGAAGGCTTTGCCTGTGTTTCGAGGCGAAATGGCATGGTTTGGTCGCTTCGAACCAACGGCCTTTGGCTGGCGCTCTTCAAGCGGGGAAGAGATGACTGCCGAGGCCTGAAGCAGCGCAAATGTGAGGAGTTCGGTGACACGCATCTTTCCTGTCGTTCAAAGGATTGGTGTTGTTGATTGTCGGAGGAGGTTGTCGAGACCGATGTCTATCAGAGTCGCGATCGACAGGGCCCTTAATATACCCATAGTACCACGCATGTTGCCGTTAGACCCGCGGACACGTCCCATGTGCCCGGTCATGAGCTTGGGAACGTACATAGTAAGATTGGGGTGCGGAGAAATTGTTGTTTCTTCTCCACGGCCACTCTGGGGTCCCCCTCACAGCCGCGTGTGGCTCCTGGTGGCGCTAAGCCAAGGTCAGCGAAGCTTTCTCCACAACGCTTGGGACTTGGCTGTTTGGATTCGTGGAAATTCTGCACCCCAGATTGCCCGGCCTGCACCCCGACATCAGCCTTGAACGCTTCGACGACGGCTTCACGTCCCAATCTGGTTCAGATGTTCTCGAATGTGGTGGCGCGCGGGCCAAGTCGGCGCGGGTGAGTGAGTTGAGATGAGCTTCACCGACGGGGCGCCGTCTTGGCCGTCTTGTATTGCACGGATGACTACTAGCCACAGGCGCGCGACTGTCGATGAATGCACATGGAACGTAGGAACGCCTCTGTCGAGATTCTCTGACATACACAGTACATACCTACCTACCGCCATCTTCCATGTTGGCAATGCCTTGGAGAGTGACGTCACGTTCGTTTCGAAACAGACCGCTAATTGTCCACGACCACCGCTCATTCGAGTATAACACGATGCGACTTCAGTTACGCATAGGCTCCTTATTACATAGACGGATCTCCGTTACTACTCCGTGAGGATTGTTAAGCCAAGTCTCTTGCGTCGTTCACTTGCACGTCATCTCCTATCCTTCCATCTAACGAGCGGACTACTATGTACAGTACAGTCGCCTCCGGTACTTCATCTAGGAATGTTTCAATATTGCGCCGTGATGATCGGACAAGAGAAGTCGGCCGGATGTTCCGTTGAAGCAACATGCAGGCCAGATTCGGCCCGTAAGAGAACCTCCCGGTCACATCTGTTACACCCGAGATAACGGTCGGCTGAAACCACCATGAGCGGGATATGTGACCACTCTCAGAAACGTCGTTTTGAAATGCACACTGAACACAACAATTACAAAATCTGGTTCCAATTTGCCAGTACCAGTCCCTTACCTGGATCTCATGTCTTTCCACTCGAAGTGCTGGGAAAACTAGGTGTTTTCCCTTCGAGAGATAAAGATTTAATTGAGCACCTCACTCATTACCCTTCGCAATAGTCAACGACGCACAAACCCTCTCACTAAGTCCTATTGAATAGAGTGATAATTTTGAAGCAGAGTACATGCACCTATTGATGGGAAAATATTGCTCATAGCCCGTAAAGCTTGGAGCACGCAAATGTAGAGTATGTCCGCACCGAGGGCCTGGTCTGCGGATCGGGCAGTTGTACAGTGTCAGATGCCAAAGACTAGTCTCTCATGTATAGTGTAAGCCGTATCCGCAAAGCGTATGTACTAAACTAGTGTTGATCCTGTGTATAGTAATTGATCTCATATTACCATTTTTTCGTATCGCAAGTCGAGATCTGGTACATTATAGTCTAATAAGAAGACGAGGAGATGTTATCAGCATGAGATCGACATGCACATAAGGTTGCATTAGCTTACCAGCGATGATCCTGCCCATCCTCAAAAGATAGCCGAAAATTCGACAGAAAAGATGACACAGTATTGGAAGGACCATGTTGTGCATCCATCAACCTGATCGGAGGATGCTTCGCACTGGTGGCCGTCGCTTCTGCCATTCAGGTTGCAATTTTTCACCGAAGAGCACGTTTTCAGACCGACCTTACAGGCCGTGTAACATTTGTTTTCAGATTCTGCAGACCGCATGCCCACGCAAGAACAACGCGCCTCCATGCTTTCGTGACTCCAACGGGGAGACGGCCGCAGACTTTCTATTGGGTCTGAGAAGACTGATACCAATAGTTGGTCGCTACGTGCCCGTAGCCTCTCCGACCTGCATGTGGAAAGGTCACAGGCCTTATCAGATCTTTGCGGAGCTTTTGATTCGGTATTCTTATTCCTAACACGGCGTACATGGGCTTGTGGCCCTATTACTGTCGTATGTTTTTGTTTGGAAGTCTTGCTTGGAGGAGGGAAGTTGTAGAAATGCCGTACGACGACAGATACAGCATGCACGCTTGCATATTTAACATGCTAGAGTGCCGGTTAAGCGGTTGACAGTGCAAATCTCTTGGGACTTCAGAGTGTCGAGATGAGCGATGCATCAAGTGTCGAGATCAACATTCGCGAGGCAGTAGAGGACGTATAGAAAACATGGCACATCAGAGCCACTGTGCAGACTCAATCCAGCCAAAGATGGCGGGTTTTCTAACCGAAAATAGCAGTATCATGCTGTCTGATTGGCCACTACAACCATAGCTGAAGATTAGTTACGGTAGGCACTCGAAGCGGTAACGTGCGGGATTGTTGCAGGGTTAGACTGAGCTGGGGGCTGAGCGAGAAGTGACAGCTCATCTTTCCAAATCCTTCAAGGGTTGCCCAGGCCGCAAGCCATTCCTCCCCACTGGCGCTATTCGGGACAGGAACCGAACTCGTCTCCAGCTGTTGGCTTCAACCCTTGGTGCAGCGGAACCGGAATTTGTCGGGGGTGTACGGATCGGAAACCTTGATTTGACCTCCTGTCGTGTCTGTTGACGCTGTAGCGATGACTTCCATTGTATTTCCAAGCGATCGATGAACAATGTAATGAATTATTTTCTACCAGAATTGATGCGCTTTATGTTATTTTGATCATTTAGCATTGCTTGCATGACATCCCAAGCGGGCAGGCGGTAAGGTGAGTTAGACAAGCCATCACCTGGGGGGACATTACCCCATTGCCGGATCTATTTCTGCATTCGTGGCGTGAGCTCTAATTGGATCGATGCCGTGTACAGAGGTAGGCGGATTTACAATCTACTAATGTACGATCAGCCGCATAACAGGTGGTGGGAAGATTTCCGCGGCACAGCAAGACACTGATGGTAAGCTGCTAAGCGAGGTAGAAATGGCGTGGGGGTCACTGAAGCATTTCAAAGCAATTTTTATACCCGATTGGGTGTCGTGCATGCTGTTGTGATTCCAGAAAGTCGCATGTCAGCTAGAGGGACGTTGGTAGCGTTCCGAATCTCGAACTTTGGAGGCAAGGTTCGGAGGGTCAGAGCCACCGTCACTGTCCACCAGTAAGCCTAAGGAAGGATGGTGTACGCATGAAGAGAATCTCACACGAGAATGTTGATGACACTGCGTCTTCTGAAGTGAGTTATCGCTTGAGAGGAAACTTTCAAAGCTGTGATGAACTTATTTGCTCCACAGGTTCTAATGGGCCCCTGTTTGACCCACCCATCCTGTAAAATACCAGGTCTTAGCAGTCATAGTCTTCTTAGTATAGGCACTCAGTACCACATTCCAGAAGTCCTACATATGCAGAAGGGCAAGGCCTAGTCCGTGGCATACCTTCAGTCCAAGCCCCACTTGTACAGTACTATCGTTATAGCACTACATGCGGTGAAGTATCAAGCTTCCTGCACTCCGTAGCATCATCAGCTCATGTTTCTATATGCATGTAGCAAAGTTCAGATAACGGGAGGCCCACAGTGATCATCTTCATCCAGATAATCAATGACAAAAGGGTGCCATGATCATCCTTTAAAACCCGACGGGAAGCGGCCACCAATGGAGCAACGCAAGGTTCAAGGACGAGAACATGGATTAGTGACATACCCCTGACAAAGTTACATCTTCACACCCGAATTACGCGTGCCCACACATGACAGCCCAGCAGCACAATGCGACCAATCCAATGACTTTGAGTGTGATGACTATCTTTGCTACAAGATGACTTGACACCGTGAGTAGATCGTAAGGTACATGCGAATGCTATAGCTCAAATACAGCAAAGGCACTAAAGTACAACCCAACACCCCCAATTCGCCATAGTAACGCCACAGGTCCCTAGTTCAGGGTCAAGGTCAAGAATCACCCAGCCATCATACGACTCGAAAGAGATTAACAGGCCCAATCGCTACACCGGAGTCAATACCCTTGCCTTCGGTATATCTCAACCCCTCCGCCCTATCATTTCCCCCTTCCCCTGGTCACCCTCTGCACAGGTCACATCCCACGAACCAACTAAAGACTCACCCAGTGTACCCCGTCAACCCCTCCCACTCCGCCAACCCCAACCCCAAATCCTCACTCCACACCCCCGCACTACCATCGCTACCCTCCGGCGTCAACGGCTCATCCATGCTCCCCGGGCTCGGAGAATCCGTAAACAGCGAATCCGTCGGACTATGATCAAACAGGTAGTCTGGCGCCGCATGCATAATGTTGAGCTCCGACAAAGGTTGGCTGGTGGGCTGACTAGCGTGTTGGCTATTTGACAAGGGGTGAGAAGTATGGGTAGGAAGATGCTGTGGCATGAGTGCGCCGGTGTATGGTCTTGAAGCAGCGAAGATGTCGATACTAGGACATGTGGGTAGAGGGGAGCTGAAATCGCTCATGGTGGTGTCTTTGTGCATGGTGGTGGCGTGGTTGTGGTAGCCAAAGTCCATGTCCTCGGTACCAGCACTGTTGTAGTTCATATTTTCACCTGGGTATCGACGGGTTCCCCCTCCCACTCCTCCAAACTGAGCCATTGGATCGAAAGCTGCTGGTACACTCCGGTTTGCATAGGGATCGCTTCTGTATTCCTGCTGCATGTGCATCCGATTCGAGCGTCGCATTCTTACGCTGCGGCGTGCGGCCTGGCCGCCTTTGGAGCCAGAGGCTTGACGCTGGGGCTGTGGGAAGTGGGAGCGGTGATTCCGTTTGTTGGGGGCTTTGGAGCGGTAGCGGGTTGTAGATTTGACGCCTTCGCGAAGAGCGGAGGCGCTGAGACGCCACATGAAACCTTTGCGGGATTCTTCGCCGGGTTGATCGACTTTCTCGAAGGCCTGGGTGAGGTGTCAATGGATGATTATACTTGGCATAGCATGGAGTAAGGATTGGAAGGGTGCTATTCAAAAGGTGCGAGAAAAGCTACCGGGAAAGGGATGACTTACGCCATTCATGGAGAGGTTGTGTCTGATGCTATTCTGCCAACCCTTCGTCTCAGATGCAGCGGCTTTATCAGTGTACTTTTTGAACCAATCGTAAATATCCCGCAGGATCATAGTGTGGCCTTCTGCATGAAGCAAAGCTTGGTAGATGAGCTGCGCATATGGTTGTTCCTTGTCGATTGTAACATCACTTCCAGTATCGCCACCTTGTAAAAAAGGGGAGCCGCAGTCTTGAGGCGTAGATGCTCTGGTCATGGTTGAGTATGGACTCTGATAGCCGGTGTTGTCTTCAATCTTGATATGCGAGTTGCAGGGATGCTGTTCATAGTCGTTACTCATTTCCATCAGGCGCCCGTTGCCCTCTTGATCCGAGAGGTCCATATTCTCAAGATGCTTTGGCGGGTCGATCTGATAGGCTTCAGGCGGATATGCCTGGGATGAACTACCGTTGGCGGGGAGACCAGTTACATCGATGCCGTTGTACGATCGAGGACAACTGGATTCGGGGTATTGAGTAGAGTAGGAGAGGTTGTAATTGTCATTGTAAGACATGCTATTCTGTGAGTATTGATGAAAATTTCCGCTGCCCGAAGAGAAGGAACTGGAGATTTGGTCGCTGCTGTTATCATTGTCCAAGTGGTGGAAAGCAAAGGAGTTCGGCGGCGTCCACTGCATCGACTTTGGATCGTCAAGACTCGTTATGTTTGACGATTCACCCCGACTGTGAAAAGGTAGAGCCTGGTGTACTGCAGTTGCCATTAAGGGTGACTCAACAGATAGCCTAGGGGAAGTAGAGAGCGGTTGAATTTGGGTATGAAGAGGGAGAGGTGCACGAAAGGCACTCTTGCCATGTCTAACCATACTAAAGCCGCCTGACAGACCCGAGGAAGACGGAAGGCGTGGCGATTGCGGATGTGGCATAGCTGAGCTGTAGTTCTCAGTGGGGGCTGTGGGGGCTACGCAGCAGTGAATGGCCAGGTACGTATCAATCAGTGGTAGACAACGAATAATGCCAACACTTCTCGTGCGATTAAAGGAGTGTCGAGAAACTGGGAGTCCGAATGATCAAGGCTGATTCCAAAACAGTGAAGCGGCCGTTAAGACATTTAGAGGTTCTGATAGTCACCAACTACAGGGATTGGTAGACTGCATCTTCATTGTCACGCAAAGCAACCCCATTCGGGTTCCTACTGCCAGCGCACCTGCAGAGCTTGTTGCTGCGGCCTGCGCCCGAATGGGCAAACATCAGATTCCCAGGTGAGGATCAGACGCCCTGCATCCGGCCACAGGGCTGGTACTACAGGGCCGAAAGAGCCGACACTATACACGGCTCGGGCGGTGTCAACACACCTCATGGTGCAACTTGAGAAAGGCAGATTATTTACTGTACAACGGTACCGACCAATCAATTCAAATTTGGAATTTGCTGGTAGGGATCAGACGGGTGCCCGCGTTCGTTCAAGCCTACCAGCAACATCAGTGGACGGATAGCAGCTGCGCCTCAATGCCCGGCACATAGAAGTTTCGACGTGTCTGGCCGGGTTCCGTGCAGTTGTCCAGAGCTGACCCACTGCAGACATATCTGGCAGTTCGCCAAGGTTCTGTGAGTAGGAATCCATGTCGCGCAGAAAATGATAGGTGTCAAAGCAAGATGCTTAGATCCTGAGATTGCCGGGTGACAAGCATGTCGCAATGAGAGACATACCATCCACGTGCAAACTTGACCTGAAGAGGACATGCAATACACATGTACATCTATACAGGGGTCTGGACATGTCCAACCAAATGCAGGCATTCTGCAAGAAGGCAGAAGCGAACAACCGTTTGGGACAGCCCCCACAGCGAATGTAACGCAATCCTTCCATACCCTCCGGTGAGTCTCTTGACAGACCTGCTCGAGCGTGCAGCCGCTATGTTTGTATGATTGGTCAGAGCGATGAGGGAGGCCCGTCACCGCTCCAATGGTCAATACACCGCCGACGTTTCTATGCCTAATCAGGCGACATGAGCCGATTCTGATGGGATGCTGGAAGTTCCTTCGGCATTGCCAGCCTCACCGATCGTCACCGCCACGAGGCGGTATCACGAATACTAGGACTTTAGAAGGTGCGTTGGCTGACACGCTTGAATTTGTTGAAGGAGAATGTAGCTAATGCGTACCCAAAGACTTGTGTAATCGTTGCGCTGAAAATGGTGGTGCTATGGCGGAATATAACCACGCTGTTGTCAGATCAGGCGGGGTGGGAAGTGCAAGCCATTAGTATCTTCGCTTTACTTTCGATAGTAGATCTGGTACATGTCAGGGGTGATACTCTGCGACTAAGATGTGGTTACATACCTTCTTGAACTGGAAGTGAAGTTGCAGGATGCCCTACGAGGTGTTAGCCCGTTATCTCGCCTTCGCAATGCAGGCTACAGGTAACATTACAAGTAGTGCAGGATTACTGGGACGTACCTTGTCGAAACTACTTTTGAAGCCACGTTCTCGCTTAGCGCTGTAGTCCCATTCCTTGTCAACGATTCTGAAAGCGATGTCCGCATATGGGGGCCCAGCGATGAACCGGATGAGGCACGTATCGTCCTCACCGGCCGGTGCAAACGATTGACCCTTCTTGCGGCCATTTTCGCGCTCAATCTTGTATGTTGGCGCCTTGACCTTGTCGATCAGATCTGGGTAAAAGATGTTGAATTTGTAGCCCTGAACGACTTTTGGTGGCGGGTTGTCGTGGTCGTAATGCGTTTGGTTGTACTTGTTCCATTCATAGCCCATCTGTACACGGTTGAAGTAGCGCGGTTTCCTGGGAACATAACTTTCTGCCCACTGAGGTTTTGATGTGGCAACGTCTTCTTCAGCTGTGAAGATTTCCTCACCCTCCTCAACCCCGCGCGCTACTTCTCTTTCGTAGAGGGCCATGGTCGCCTTGGAGTAGTCCTCTTTCTCGACTGGCGCGAACCGTGATGCACTGGTTGTGACGGCCTGGCTGCTTTTTGGTTTGTTGTCGCTGGTGGCACGGTCCTCGATGATGCTCTGCGCGGGGACATAGCCCAGCTTCTGAATCTTCCGCCGCTCGTTGGCCTGGCTTGGTTAGCTTCACAGTCCATGGTGGAGGTCATGTGGGATGAGTACGTACCACGTTCTCGACGAAGGATCTCTCGTCAGTCTGCGTTAGAGTCTTGTCCTCCGCGCGTAGCTTCAGCTGCGGCTGGGGATCGAGTGAGGCGTCGTAGGTCACCGTGGTCGGCTGCGTTCCGCCCGGTCCCCGGCCGCCGGTGATCATGTCATATATTTTGCCCTGTAACGATGCAGCAGCCTCAGCCTGTTGCTTGCGCAGAGTCTGCAGGCGCTCGGTGACGATCTCCTGTGACACGCGCCGGAGCTTCGCCTTTGCCTTCCATACGCGCAGACTCCGCAGCAGTTGTTCCCAGTAGTCGTAGTCGATGGGCTCGTCCGAATCCAGCTTTCTCTTGACCTGCACTTCCAGCGTCTCGAGCTGCTCGTACGACTTGGGCGCCAGCAGCTGGTCAATGTCGGCAGCCACGGAGCTGGTGCCGCGGGCTTCTGAGGCCGATGATTTGGACCTGCGGCGGAGGTCCTTGCAAATTGCTTTGAGGGACTGGCCGTGTCAGCAGGGGAGCGTCGAGCAAATACCATCTACGGCGCACAAAAAACACATACCGTCCAGTAATCGCGGTTGCTGCGGATCGTCTCCAGTGTGAGGTAGTTTTCAATTTCCTTCTCGAGCTCAGACAGGTCGGCATTGCTCAGCCCCTCCAGCACGCCTTCCGGGTCCACCACATCCAGGTCATGGTTCTCGATTTCCTCATCCAGCATGTTCTCCTCGGTCTTGTCAATGAAGCGCAGGGTGACGGCCAGCCAGTCAATGGGTCGCGCGCGGCCGCCCTTGACGCGTAGGGCCGCCTTCTTCTTCGCCTGCTGCAGCACGAAGCGGTCCTCATCCGCCACCCAGGCCTCTTCTGCCGCGTTGGTCGACCGTTTTACGGGGTGGTCGCGAGCCCGTGAGTCTGCAGAGCGCTTGGCTGGTATGGTGGAGCCAGGCGCACTTCGTTCTGGCAGACGAGTGCGCTCATTCCGCCACGGTGGTTCACGCGATGCCATGATTGAGCGGGAAGAAGCGCCTGCCCGGTTGTTGTCGCCGTTGTTTCGATATGAACGTCCGAGTTTACAGCAGTCGCATCGCTGGGCAGTCTTCAAAAGTTTTGGCCGAGGTGGGTGACGTACCCAGCCCCGGGAGCGCCAGGCGCCTTCCGCAGCCGCATGCCATTATACCATGTTGGGCAGTCGTGCTTGGCGCGCCTGCCTACTGCCTGGAGCACACCTCACGTGCAGCTCCATCACGCTGCCCAGCTGGGGACATTTGAACACTCTCGCGTGCACTATGCGTTTTACTTCATATCGGCTTTCACCCTCGTGATTCAGCTGATGGCAAGCTGCACATCTCTCACTTGCTTACGCTGCAATGTCGTGCTGGCGCGTCCTCCCCGGCCTGGAACAGTCTGATGGCACGCCCATACCCCAGCTTCTCGTCAAGCCAGACTTCAACCTGGACTCGTACAAACTCCATGTCACGGATTTGAGTAATATCTGGGCAGAAGAGTTGCAATTGAACGATATTGTGGGCCGAGCGTCGATTGAGCAATCACCCATTGAGGTCAGCAAACATGACACCGCGCAGCTTGCCATTCTCCTCGACAACATCCAGAAAGCTTTGGTAAGTTCGGATGGTCCGATCACTCGCGTCACTCGTAGCGATGAAGAAGGCATCACCTTGCACACCAGTGTGGCACTCCCAGAACCCCTCGGCTTTCTGACATGGAAACACCATCTCAAGAAGCGCACTCCCGCCACGCTCAAAAACGAGCTCATTCTGCCACTCCTAGTCTCGTCTCATATACAACATGAGCGTATCTCGGGACTGATCTCTACTTTAACCGACAAGGATAAGGCAATCGATCGGTTGCTAGATCAATACGAAGCCAGCAATCTCGACCTTGCTGCTGCTTTCCCCAGTATTGGTAGCTTGAAGGCGGGAAGAAGGACAGTCAGACGCGAGCAAGCGGCAAAGCACATCTCCGCTTTACAACCCTTCCGCGAGGACCCATGGAGGGAACACACAGCACAAGTAAAAGACTCGAACGTCACAACGCTAGGGCTCTTCCAGGAGGCGCTTGTTCATAGCACACCGAGCGTACCGCAGGAATTGAAGTCGACGGAACATTGCGATGCATGGTGGTTTGCAATTCCGGATAAACTTAGTGCCCTCCAGACTATCGCAAAGCGAAGAAAGGAGACGTCTCGCAAGATAACACAACCCAAAAAGGCCTCTAGTGAGACGAGCGATGATGAGACCGAGGATGAATTCGGGACTCATGACAACTTCAAGGTTGGTGACATGTATATCTTTATTGCACAGGGCTGACAATCAGATAGAAGCGCGCTGCTCCTGACGGGAGTGGCAAGGCTGCCGGTGCAGAACCTGTGACTTCATCACTCACGAAGGACGAAGACGGAGATGTGAGCACAGAAGATGAGGAAGATCTTGATGCTCCGAGTCAGAGTCAGAGCCGAAATCAAAAGGGAACAGACTCCGCAATACGTATCACGTCGCCATCACTAGCGCCAACAATGGAAGAAGATTCTTCACGGGAAAAGACCAGGCAACCGAAGTCTACAGGTTTCCGAATAGGTGGGAAGGGGAAAAAAGTACCAGAGAAATCGCCATCACCCTCTGAGGAGCAAAGCGCTTTGAACGCTAATGTGAATGTTCTCCCCTCACGAGACTCTCTCCCGCCATCTTCCCAACTAGACTCCCAGGCAAACACGACACCGAGAAAAGCGCGAAGACAGTTCAAAATCGGAGGCAAAGGTAAGAGCAATGATGGAGATCCATCTCAGCATGCCACAGCTTCACCGAGAGCAAACCGGACTAGAACGATGCTGTCGCCAACGGCAGAGCCACCTTCATCACCGCCGCCTCAGGGCATTGTGAGAGACGAGATGCCTGTGCCAGAAATACACGAAGAAACACCAGAAGAAAAGGCTGTGCGGAAGCGTGCTGAATTGAAGCGCAAGAACGATGAAGCAGCCAAGAAGCACGCTCGACAGAAGAAAAAGAAACGCTTTTGATAAAGAGATCGGATCATGATAGCCGCTGGAGCGCGGAGGAGCATCATCCGTGAATGCTTAGCGTTTTGACTCTCGCGTCCAAAGTCGCAAGCTGGGTCATGTTAGTTGGATGTGTTTGAGTTTACGCCGATGTTGTTGCCCAGCGCACGTGAGTGATCTAAATTACAGAATGGTTGGTTGCATGGGCTCCAGCCAGTAATAGAGGCGACGCACTCCAGCCCGCGTTTTGATGTGCCAGAATCTCAGTCTCGGTGATTTTTTATTTTATTTTTGCATTTCGGGCCCAGTTGGTGAAGGTCGCATTCGTGTGTCGTTCCGTGGTGGCTCCTTCCACAGCCGTTTGTTTACGACTAGTTCAAACCCGGCAACACGACCACCTTTACCTTGGCCATCTGCACCTTCTCACTTGTCCATTGTTTTGGTCTCGACTACCGGATAGACACAGCTTTTCGCTGGACGACATCGATCTTTCCAGGGCGCGGCAGTTGACAGCCGCTAATCATCGCTATGTGCAAGTATGTCTCGAGCTCGCCAACCTTCCACCGACCGGACGATGCTTACTCTTGCAGGTATAATTACATCTACCATTCTGCATGTCAACATGGCGAGCTTACTCGACTGACTGCCTGCCCTGACGCACCAATACCCAGCCTGCTGAGATTGTAATTGCTCTCCGGACGCATTGTCATCGTTCCGTGTGCTGACCTTCGAAGCGACAATCTTCCGCCAGATACTGGCGGCGCAGGTTCTCCACCGGGTGATTCTTCTCGTCCAACATCCTCTCATCCACCAGCAACATCACCAAAGCACGGCAGCTCGTCGATTACGCATAATCAGACACATCATCACAACATGTCCACACTTAGACCGTTCGAAGCTGCGCAGCCGAGTGCTCGAAACATTACTTCGTTCGAGTGTGACAAACAGCAAACATCTGACATGGCCTTCACTCCACGCTCTGCTTTGGACGACGGGATGCATGGCAACAACGCCAGCGCGCCTTTCAGTACCCCATACGTTGGAAGCCTCAGCATCGATCTTCCTCTGTATAGTCGAGCCACGCTGACCATAGAATCTGTTCGCGATAGTAAGTCGCTCCTTCGATTTGACATGGCTCACAGTTCTCTCGCTTGCATGCGCTGACATTTCGCGATGTCATAGGCAGTCACGTTTCGAGCTGTTCCACTCGGCGTCTTTCTGGTTCAGATGCTGGGACTGCTCACAATCTTCATGGAGGATCTCAAACAGCTCATCTTGATTCTCGCACTGTCGGACATGTCGGACAAGCTTCACATAGTCCTCGAAAGTCTTTACCTTCCCATTGGCTATCGAAGGGCAGCGGGCCCAACCTCGCAACCGCGAAACGCGCAAAGGAACGGTCGCACAGAAAGGATTCACAGCACGGCTCGCCAATCGAGACCAAGACAATCCATGCAGCACGCTCTTCCGTTGACATTGGCAACTCATATGGGGTAGAGAGTCCCACATACCTGACCAAAGAAGCGCTCGCTGCTGTGGAGAACGACATCGCATCCCCGACAACTACATACGGTCCTAACAAGCTTCGCCGGTCTCCATCTAAACCATCGTGGCGCAGCCCAACCGCCTCGCCGCTACGAAGCAGCCCTGGCCAGCAGACAGCTATCAATGCCAAGTCGTCACCAAGTCGGTCTGCGCTCCTCAACCTAAGTACAGCCTCAAGCAGTCACTCGAGAGGGCCGAGCAGCGTAGCTGCGTCCTGTGGAACTTTCCATACAGCGAATGAATCGCCTGTAAGAAGTCCTTCAGGCACAGAATTGAGCTTCCAATCAGCCCCAGAACACATCGAAGACACTGAGTTACCACATCTGAAGCTTGACGCTGACAGTGAGTT
Organism: Plenodomus tracheiphilus IPT5; assembly: GCA_010093695.1. NCBI lineage: Eukaryota > Fungi > Ascomycota > Dothideomycetes > Pleosporales > Leptosphaeriaceae > Plenodomus > Plenodomus tracheiphilus. The sequence goes on from MU006369.1 coordinate 24,542, forward strand.
GCTACAGCCCAGTCAACACCGCATCAATGCCAGTCCACCGAAGCAGCAAGCAGCAACAGTTGGGAACTCAAGTCAACCCAAACCGAAGCTGGCACTTCACATTCCTGGTGCCGACTCCATCGCCAATGCCGATTCTTCTGTTACGCTTGTATCGACGGCGGGCAGCTCTGCGACTAACACGAGTTCATCTAGCCCAGAGCATTACCAACCAGTCTCTCGTATTCCTCGAGTTACTGGAAGCATCAAGTCTGGAAGTGCGTACAGTGCAACACGAAGCTCCACATTAAAGCAAACAAAGTCTGCTCGCTCATCAGCTGCGAAGTCGAACTTTCAACAAAATCAAATAGATAAGCCACATCAGGTTCCATTGCCAAAAACACATGTAGCTCAGTCTGTCCGTCATGTTCGTACTGTTGACAGCTCAGGCACGACCCCTATGCTGTCACACCACTCCGTTCAAGAAACTCACCGCCTCGCTGATACTCAGGACCCCGGATCCATGACGAGACTTACCACACTTGAGCAACTGAACCAACCAGCATCAGGCACTGAACGCACAGGTTTGACCTTACAGGGAAACCCGGTTGATCTACCTGAATACAGCGGCAATGAGCAGAGTTCGCGAGCTACAAGCGCCACGACTATCAAGGCTCCACCAATGCTCAGGGATCCAGTACTAAGTGATTCTGCCATCATCTACAGCCGCAAGAAGGGCAATGATCTTGGCATAATCCTTGGTACGACATCCTGCCCTTCAATGCTAGATCTACGAAAGACGATTGTTATGATGGCTCAAACTCTTGATCTGACTGTCGGCGTAGGAAATCTTGATATGTGCGATGCTATCAAGACATTCGAATACGCTGCCCCCGCTTCGGTCTCTCCGATTGCTTCCTCGGTTCGAGGTAGAAGTGATCGGTATGTACCTGAGATGCGTCGACCGACAGGAAGTCAGCATTCATTACAGTCTGGTCCTGGCTCCGAGCTTCGTGCGACGGCACCCAACTTTGTGCCTCAGCCTGTTCTTGACAAACCGACCGAGATTGAACCCACACCCACACTAACGCCACCCCAGTTTGAGCAAGCACCATGGTTCCCATTGGATATGTCCGGGTTCGATATGCATGGAATCCCATGGTTTTATTACATGTATCCGGTTCAGTTTGCATATGACCAGGGCTTTCGCAATGGCCGCATAAAGTCTCCCCGGAAGGTCAAGACCAAGAAGCGGCGACATTTGATGTCATCGCTGCTGGACGCCCAGGAATCCTCGGCAGACCCCGGTTCACATGCTTCAGAGGTCGCGAGTGCAGTTCCACCTCCTGCCATTATACATCGCCGCTTAGCCTCCAGTGAACTCATGCCACCACCGCCCATTCCTGTGCACGGGCGCCAGCAGGGTTCAATCGAGAACAGCCTGAGGGGTGGAAACAGAACAAAAGCTCAAGACTCTGAAGTCTCCCGTAATGTGCATGATTCGGACATCCCTTTCGCTCGACAACTGGATGTCATTGCCCAGCAAGATGTACTTTGTAACAACACCAACGCCAACCGTTCCCGCGACGCTATTGTCAATCTTACAGACATTGAAAATGTCAGTCCTTATCACGGATCTCGCAACGCGCCCTACACAAATTACCACACTGTCTCTATGCGCCATGGCCGATACCACCATCGACATGCTGGAAACGGTCTTTACAACGGTCGTGGTAGTGGAGGCGTCCCCATGTATGCGACGACCCCCTTCCCGGACCCTTCGCCTCCTCAAGGTCGACCGCCTGTGGGCGCGGGAGGTACAACAGCTATTGTCGGCACTGAGGCCTGTGGTCTGGCTGATGTCGTCCTTGCGGCGGAACTTGGCGGTGGCATGCCGTGTAACACGTGCGCACCTGATCATTGAGAGGCTTGCGGTCGCTCCTCTCCAGATAACAACTGTAACGACTCCCTATTGTATCAGCGACGCAGAGGATAGATTGTTTTGATACGCATCGGATTACGAAGCTGAAGGATTGATTGGTTGTATAGTATTAGTTGCGCATGCATACTTTCACTGGTAGCTTGGTTACATCGCATTGCATAACTAGAATTTGCATAGCACAGCGGAGGAATTTTGAAATTGATTCATGAATAGCGATTATGAGGTAGGAATAACAACGCATGGCTCTAGTCTACTTGCTCTGACATTGTGTGATCGAGTACGTGTGTGCAGTTATGTTCGAGCCTTGCCTTCTCTTCAGAAATTCCCATGACACGCTATTGACCTGAGTTACAGCTCTAATCCACGAGGAAGCAGGGAATTATGCGATTTATCGAGAATGGCGATGCAATACCTAATCTTGCTAACACTCGCAGATTTGATAGCATGCTTTGAATATGAATTGATGTGGGCCGCATTCAAGTAGTGAAGCCAGTCTACGATCTCTGGACCTAAGATTTAGTGTGGTGATCGAGATGCGGCGCTTGTCGTGAGAAACTTACCGTTTTCAGGCTAATTCGACTTACTTATAGTATGGAGGAGGTGACGGTGTCGTAGTGGACTGTCTGTAGTATAATCAACATTTGAACATCATGCGTTCTCGCGAGTTGAGGCGCGAAGACCGTTAAAGCCGGGGACGCATTTTTCGGGGTTAAGATGTTAATGCGGAGTTAAGTTGGAGGCTGGGAAGCTTGGTGAAGAAGGGCCGATGCCTTGGGGGTTGCTTGTGTAGGTAGAGTTGGCTCTGAAGTGTATATATAACGTGTAGGTGCACTTCGAGGCTGTTGCAGTATTAACCAGATTCCCCTCCTTCTACACCCTGTAAACTTCCAAGGTTCTTCTTCAACTCAAAATGTCTTCAAAAGAGGTTGTACTGGTAACAGGTGCCAACACCGGTCTTGGCTACCAGATTGTTCGTGCTCTCTGTGGCTCTGAAAAACGGTATGATGTACTCATTGGTAGCCGCTCGCTCTCCAAAGCCGATCAAGCTATCGATGAATTGAGAAAAGAATTCCCCGACTCTTCCAGCACACTGCAGCCCATCCAAGTCGACGTTGAAAGCGACGAATCGATTAACTCCGCCTTTGAGCAAGTAAAGCAACAACATGGGAAACTCGACGCCCTCATCAACAACGCCGGTATGTAACATCAACCCACCTCTGCACCCCGAGTCTTTCAAGAATCCCACGCTAACATTCCCCAGGCACCCAACTCGACCAACAACTCACCTCAGGCACAATGGACATACGCACCATGTGGAACAAATCCTACGACGTCAACGTAACAGGCACACACATCCTCACAAACACCTTCATTCCGCTACTCCTCCTCTCCTCCTCCCCCCGGCTCCTCTTCATCGCCTCAGGCACATCCTCGCTCACCGGCGCCGAAAACCTCAATCTCTTCTTCAACGCACCGCCCGCAGCAGGATGGCCAAAAGAAAATATCAAAGCGTATATACCGGCGTATCGGTGTAGCAAGACGGGATTGAATATGTTGATGCGGGAGTGGTATCGTGTGTTGAAGGAGGATGGGGTCAAGGTTTGGGGTGTGAGTCCTGGGTATCTTGCTACGGGGCTGGGTGGGAATCAGGAAGCGAATGTTAAAGCGGGTGCGGGGGATCCGGCGTTGGGGGGGAGGTTTGTGCTGGATGTGCTGGAGGGGGGCAAGGATGCGGAGGTTGGGAGGGTTGTGGGGAGGCAGGGGGTGCAGGATTGGTAGTTTTCGTTTCCAGCGCATTGAAAGCGCAATAAAATCAAAAGTCGAAACATCGAATGCCAGCTCCATGTCCTGTGTAAGGGGAGAATGTATCGGTAGGTAGTTCTAGAGAGTAAGTCGCCAAGCTCGACGCTGTAACGACTGCTTGCTTCAGCAGCGCAGTTGACTCCATGTTCTCTCCATGTTATGTGAAATGAAACCTAGCGACGTGTTATATTGGCGATTATTTCCGTTAACGGAGCACTTAGGCATGAGTGAGTGAATTGATGACGCGTGAATACATCCACGGCCTTATCGATAGCCTACTAGCCTCGGATGCATGCTGACTAAGGCCCATCAATGACAAAACTCTTCGATCCAGCGCCCGCCCTCTTTCTTCTTCTTCAGAAAGTTGCACCCACAGAAATTTGACTACAAGTTTTCTTCCCTATAGATTTGCAGTTGACAAACAAAGCTGGGGAGACCGAACATCTTTGCTCCCAAGAACTGCCTGCCTTTACACGAATGGGCAGATGGTCCCGTAGCTCCGAGACATAGCGTATTTGAAGCTGTTGCCACGCTTCGTTTTCGCTCTGACGCTTGCACCGCCGAGAACCTTCGCACGCGATGTATGCATAAACGCGCTCCAGAGCGGTACAACGTGATCGCTTTGGACAGCGCGGGGCGATACCATGGCACGCAAGACCAAGGCCGTTGATCATCTCGTGAATCGCATGAGTAAAGTGCGCCTCGTGGATGAAATTGCAGCTTCATCGTCGAGCAGCGCCATGAAGCCGGAAGTGCAGCACGATGTCAAAGACGATGTCGTACGCCAGCCTTTCCGCTTCTTCGACCTGCCATCTGAACTCCGCCTACGCGTGTACGAATTCCTCCTCGTCTTCCCGAAGACCATCGATCTCGACCCGTCGAACTACCGCGTCGTCGCGCCAAATCTGCGCCTGTTTCTCGTAGATCATCGCATGCATGAGGAAGCGTCGCGTGTCTTCTACGGTCGCAACACTTTTCGCGTATTCCCCATTCATGGGCGCTACATCAACCGCAAGCACCCACTTCTTGCCTGGTTCCCACGTCGATACCGCGCACATATAACGAGGTTGGAGCTGCGACTTGGGCCAGGCTTCACGCGCCCGCCGAAATGCTGGGTTGTGGACAGTCGTCTGGGTCTCGCAGCAGCGAAGAAGTTGTACAAGCTCAAGGTCTTTATAGAGATTGACCCAGCCTCGAATGAAGTCTTTGAGGGCTTTCGTGTTGGACAGAACTTCTACACCGAGTACTGTGTTGGTCTACTGAGAGCGTTGCTCGCGCAGGTCTCGACCATCAGCGAGGTGGAGTTTGATGCGTACCCCAGCGTGTCAAAGACTAGCCCGCTGTTGAAAGGCTTGCTGGACGAGACGAAGCTCAATCAGAAGAGCGTTACTTGGGGTCCTGAAAGGGGCTGGGAGAAGATTGTTGAGGTGGACCTGGTGAAAGTATTGCAGAACCTTGGGTTGGACGCCACATGAGTGCTTCCACGGCGTGTCGTTTCTTGCGCAGTTCACATTATCAACTGAACATGCATTTCTGCTTAGTTTATCTTTAGTATGTTCCAGCATAAGCGATTGAATTCTGTTAATTTGCATCCATGTGTGCAGTGTAGCGATCTCCTGTGAATTGATTGTGAAGCTTTAAAAGCAGGCTGCCCATACATAATTATGCGCCTTTTAAAATACTTCATAGTGCCTGCTGTTTTAAACATTATCAGTATTGCACCTCACAGTCAGTCAGCCTGGGAACTCTCACAAGCCATCTCCCTTTTTCTCATCTCTAATCTTGAATCATCGGTCTTCAAAGTTCACTTTATTCTCTCGTCATAACTGGACGTTGGATCTTAGCTGGACCGTACGCTGCAAATATCTTCCGAATTTTGACAATGGGAACTGTGTTTTTCCTCGATGTGAGATTAGTCTCTGCGCGCACAATGGCTGTTCAAGAGCAACCAAGATAAGTGAACGGAATTCGAACAGATTCCACGGATCATCTTTGCCCAGACATAGGACTTTGAAGTGGTCTGCTTGATATTCTGATTGGGAAGAATCGATTGCTCAAATGATAGAAGACCCCGGCATAGTATGGTACGTAAGACATTCACTCTACTCCTCGGTTCCCACACACCTGTGCTATAACCAAGGAATGGTATCTTTCGACAGCGAAGTGAGAGCTCGCGTACATTGTGCATCATCACCTGAGAGCATGTTCGGTAATCTTTGACTCGCAAGGTCCGTGGCACCCCCTCCCTCCTCCTATATCAACACCCTCTTGTCACATACCAATGGTTTTCCCGCTCCACAAACACAATCAAGATCCCTCAACCCCTACGGAGTCCATAGCTTACCATGGCAAAGTTCACAACATCCGACTTCCTGTCTTCTGGGTCTATGACAAGCATCACCGCCAAAGCAAAGCGTCCAGCTCGTCTGGCCATTGCAGCTGCCACCCCATGTCGACCCATCCTATCCCGTCTCGCATTCCTCGATGACATGCGCCCATCTACCGACGCCGAGCCTTTTCCAGACTTCGACTGTCCAGTCTTCGAGCTACCCCTTACTTTTGAACCCGCCAACCCCCACTGCGTCCTCCACTGCCACCAGTCCATCTGCCAATACTCCATCCGTCGACTCCGCAATAAACCCCCATGCTACTGCTCTTCTGAACAACCCCCTCCCACGATATCCTACGCATCGCCTAGCCCTGACCCAGCACTCACCACCGACGCCCTCAGCACTCTCCTAACCATTGGTCAAGACGCAATCATCACGCCCAACAAGCAAGTCACAGTCTATCTAGCAGACATGCACACCCTCCTCACCCACCTCGGACCCCACATACATCCTCTCCCAAGTCCTCAAACACACCGCTCTCCTCCAACACCTCAACGCTATATTCCCCGGCGAGGTACCAGAAGGTGCATCCTACATCACCTCCCTCTTCTTCGCCGACACGTTCACTTACTTCTCCCGCACGCTCGCTTCTACTCCCACCGGCTCTCGTGTGTGCAGCATCGGGGACCTGCGTGCAGAACTGAATGTCTACCTGTACACCATGATGCGGGCATTTATGGCGGATATGTGTGACGCGGAGTGGTTTGGAAGGGCTGGTGGGCTTGATCCGCGGTCTTTTTTGGATGGGTGTCGGGAGGGGCCTATTGGGGCGGTCAAGGAATTTTGGCATGGGTGTCGGGATGACGTGGTGGGCCGGGGGGGGGGGGGGGGGGGGGGGGGGTTGGAGGTGGAGAAGGAGGGGTGATTTGTTAAGGAGGTCTTCTTGGTGGGTTGGCTGGGGTTCGTTGGGACGTTTAGATCTTATCACACCATGGTGTTGTTTCATTTGGACGACGGGAATTGATAAAGGGGATGGATGTATCGAGGAGGCTGGGAGGTTCTTCGGGATGGGTGTATGTTGAACGAATACCTAATGTAGTCTAGCTATCTCAAAAGATACCATAACGTTGGTCTCTTTGGGGTTGCAAAGGACGACGTATACTCATAGTAGGATTAGCGCTCAGAGTAAGCTGGCGGGAATTGTAGATTCCTGCTGCTACATATATTTGGGCTTTCTTGACGCGACATCGAATACCAAAAAGTTGTTGCTTGATCTAGTCTACTTGTGGCGCTGTCTGGTAGCGCACTCCTCCGCGCTCAGCGTCGAGTAAGGATCGCTAGGTGTCCGCTTCAGGAAACAACATGTGATCTTCAAGTCTTCGTTTGTGGTGTTTGTCCTCGTCTTTGACAGCGCTGAGGCTTGTATTTACGCTTGTCCAGTCGATGAACACGTTGAACTGGGTGACTGGATAGAAGATGATTCAAGAGGACAGTGTTTGGTAGAGCACATTGACTTGGAACTCCTTTTGCAGTGACGGATATCATGATGTCATCTCTTGGATGACAGTGTATTTCGCTACTGTCGTCTCATCAAAAGATATGCTCAAGCCCGATTTATTTTGCAGATGTAGGCACGACAGCATACATGTCTGGATTGGAAGTCTGACACTCCGATATTATGACCTATGTTGATTGGACATGATTATCCCTTCAGCGTAAGCTACTCGAAAGAGCCAAAATCTCAGAATGGGCCCCTCGTATATGAGGAGAGCCATTATCACTCACGATGACGACCAGTATCAACACGTGCCATCACGCCAAGTAATCTGCGGTGCCATGATCTCATGTGCAAGCAGTATATGTCTCAATCAAGTTGGATTGCCAACCTCGTAAGATGTTCCTGCTGTTAACGAATAATGTACTCTGTATATGTGTCAGTTGCTCACCGACACAAACGGACCGAATCCAGCATAAAGGTAACTGACAAGCAAGGGCGATAGATTCGATCGAGATCTATCTAGAGGCAATGGACTGCTCAATCCAGTAGGCTGAGTCAAGCGCATGACCAATACCGCCATTGACCAATTATCCTCTCGTCTGCAATCGTTGGTCGATTGATGGTACCTTGTTCCGATGATTGTTTCTTGAAGACATTATGTCCGAATTGATCATAACATATCACGTGCAAGGTGTTTTGTACCGAGCGACTGAAAAGAGAGTTCAGATATGCACATGACGATCGGGCTAACCAAGCGGTCTCATCGAGATAGTCAGTACCATGTATGTGTTGGGAGGTTGACAATGCCTACGTGGCATAAGAGGTACTTTGAGTACACTGATCTTGCGTCACCCCTGGGCTGTACGGTATAGAGCGAGTTTGGATGATCCTGGGAGAACGAGGTGATCCATGTACTCTGGAGCGTCTAAGGCGGACATGGCGGATGTATGGGAGCGAGATGGGCCTTGCTAGATTTGGCCTAGTTTGATGGGCTGATTGGTCGAACCTCCGGGTGGTCCCTGTGACGACATGGGCTTGGAAACTTCTGATAGACTACAACACTTCATCCAGCTGTGACATCGGACCATTGAGTACAGTTCCTCGAGTACCTATGCATCGGGTGCTCACCCTCCAGGAGCTGACACCCAAAGTTCTACGTCTGCTGACAATTGCCGGTCATGAGCAGTCGTGTCTCCGGTAATGGCGCTCCCCACGCTACCTCGTCATACCACCACGGCAGTCATCCTGCGCATCACAGCGTAAACAGCACGTACACCGCCTGGCCCAGATCATCTCCGCAATCAAGACCCTGATCCCCCTCTGTCACCCACGCGATTTGCGGGGGATTGGCACGGCTCAACAGTGCACGACCAGTGGGGTGTTCTGCCCGGCTATGGCTTGCAGCGGGTGGGCCTGTGGCAGCGACTATGCATGCACGATGATCACAGCCGACAGCAACACAGCCCAGTCGAGACGTGCCACGCCAACGCGAAGCTTCCAAAGACGTCGGACAGCCCCGCTTGGGACAAATTTGCGCTACGGTATGCGGCTATTGGGCTACTGCGACACATGACGACACTGGGCGCGGTGCACGCAGGGGGAGCAGCACGCAGCAGCCTTGCTGGGATTCAGCTTTAAGTGTCAGATGTCCGCCCGCCACTAAGCATACCTCACCTCCGCTTCTTGACACTGCCAGACACTGCACATCACCAGCATCACAGATTCCAACATGGGCAGACGTGATCGCTCGCCAGATCTCCCGCCTCCTCCACCTATGGGCCAGAAATGTACGTCGCCTGGTGTCAAATTCCCTTCCTCAGCTATGGATCGCTCATGGATGCACAGCAGACCCCACCTACCACTTCGACAACTACGAGAACGGGAAGCCAAAATGGGCGCCTGGAGCAGACAACCAGCGCGATTACCGCGACTATCGCGCCAGCCGACGGGATCACCGCCGCCCGCGTAGAGACGACGATGCGCCTCCTCCACGACCCGCGCCGCCACCAGGTATGGGAGCACCCCCACCACCGCCTCCAGCAATGGCGCCCCCGCCTCCTGGAGCACCACCACCGCCTTACCAGGGTATGCCTATCTCCGGGCCTCACCTCTACAAACCCTGTCCTAACATCAACAGACACCCGTGATGTTCGCCCGCCGAGGCCCCGCCGTAGCAGACACGCGCCCTCGTACTCAGATTCCTCTGACTCCGACTCCGACTACCCACCCCCACGCCGCAGCCACCGCCGAGACGAACCACCCCGAGACCGTGACCGCCGCCGTCGCGAACACGACTCCTACGACTCCTATGACGAGCACTACCCACCTCGCCGCCAGCGCGACGAACCCCGCCTCAACCGCGACGGCTACAAATCCGAAGGCTACAAGTCTGACCGCCGTCGCAAAGACGCCTACGACGACCGTCCTCGCGAAAAAGCACGCTACGACGATCCCAGAGATCGCAGAGATAGACATCGCGACGACCGCCGTGACGAGAGATATGATGATATGTTCTCGTCGAATCCGCACCGCGACGGACGGGACAAGCGTGATCGGTATCGCGAGGATGATCGGCATGGTGGTGGTGGTGGTGGTGGTGGTGGGGATAGAAGGCGAAGTGAAGGTAGGACTACTGGGAAACCGGGGCAGCCCGAGTGGCAAAGACAGGCAATGGCTATGTTTAAAGATTATGCCATGCCGATTATCAAGAAGGAGGGGGCCAAGTATGTACAGAAGCAAATGTCGGGCATGGGGCGGCGCTGAGAAGTGTCGAGAGCTTCGTGAGGATGGGACTTGTGTATGAACTCGTGTATCTTCTTTCCTTGGTATTGGGAGGCTGTTTTTATCGCTTTTGGCGTTTGGGTCAGATATTTGTAGAAGCGCGATATCCATAAATGAAATCATTATTCTGAATAGGTACACTAGGTTGTAAATAAAGATGTATCAACGCTCCCAATGCTGTCGATATCTTGTCAGAGTCACCAACATGTAAACTCCCAATGAGATCCAACAAATCCGCCGGCACCAGATCTACTGTAGTATCTGTTACAGCTCCTGGCGCCAGCTCAGTCGATTGTTAAGATTCATATTACCACACGAATGATTCATAACCGCTAATTCCTTCGCAAGTTCGAAAGTCATCTTTGTACTGGGGATTAATATGCGGAACCAACGGGCCAATAAGACGTATGGTTTTCGCAATGCACCATGCCTCTGCCTGGTCCTGTATGATCTTATCACCTATGCCGAATCAACCGAGGGGTGAGAATCTTGTTGTCAACTGGTGCCCTAGATTAGTTTTATTCTTTCGCAAAGCGAAAGACTGGGAGACTGGCGGGAAGTACGGACAGTGACAGCAAGAGATCATATATCGGAAGCATGTTGACATGAAATAGCCTTGCCAGACCTCTGGTGCTCTACACGGCAGACACTGCACACGCTGCATTGTGGAACTATCCCTGATCACTGAGAAAGACTCAGAATTAGCTTAATCTGCAAGTTGGAGAGTGGCACTTCTTGTTCCTAAGATCTCCTAATTTCATGACTTACTGGTTTCTACCAATTTGAGAGACGAATATGTTGTTTGGACCGACGGCTAAGTTGCATTCTCAACGTTCATTCGCAATGGAGAGAAAAATAGAACACGTACATAATAATCCATATGAACTGCATCAAGTGTCCTTGTAAAATCAAGTGCGAATAAGACAAGACGACACACAGCCTTGACCAGCTTCGCATTACTCCTCATCTCCGGCGCAGTTGGGGCTCGTAAATTATGGTCCAGGTATTCAAATACCAGACATGCCGGCCGCCGATCATCTTGAACTTCATTCGACGCCACGGTATCGAATAGTGCGCCTGATACGAGGGCTTGATGCAATCTCGTCAATCCTGTAGTCACGGTGTTCCCGCCTCAAGCATAACCATGTAGTTTCTCGCTGGCTGTAGTGGTAAATTCGATTATAGCCCTGGATATGTGTGTTACGGTTGCAAGGTATGTTCTGATAACATGCTAGAGCTCTTGGATATACACACCATTTTGCTTAAGTATCTAAGTACAAGGGCTAGATGGGATTTTGGCTTTCAAAACGGTGGACCCTTTAAGCGGATGCAGGAGTGAGGAGGTTCTTTGGAGCCGCTGAGGGTTTGTCCGGTGCGGAGGGCTATGGATACATCGAAGATTGTCAAGTAAAAGATGGCGTTGATTGTGTGCAAGGTGTTGGATATTCACTGATAGTGTGGCGGTCATGGTCGAAAGCGCTAACCTGGATGTAGCCGTCGTATTTTGCAACCTTGAAATAAATATACCTAATAGCCTCTAACCTTCACATGGTACATCTCTTGTTTACTCCAGGGCTCTTGAAAATCGTTATTGGCAACCTTTGTCAATTAAGATCTTATGCGGGACGAAGAAGTCAGGGCAAGGCCTGGAAATAGACGTGATCATGCAACATTGGACACTGAGGGTTGTTTGGCATATCCCGAATTCAGTCGTACTACGTTGTTCGGCGTTGTTTTTTTAAATTTCTTCGATAATCTATCTAAATCTGATGTCAACCCACGTCACCATTTCTTTGGTTCATTTCTGCTTTTTCGCTTTACCTTCTGCAGCCTCCTGTTCCAGTATCTTCGTGAGGTGACAAGCACCCACAGGAATGAATACCCTGCTGCTGCAGAACAGAAACTCCATATTTAAGGTCACGGAATGATTGGTAGAGCAGCGAACTCTTGCTCTACGATTTTGGATACCAGCTTCTATCAGATCAAAGCAGTGGATCTTGACGTCTCCAGCTAGCCGCTTTCATAATGCTTTGGATATAGACTTGCCTCAATTGAATATCCTCTACATACCACTACAGCAGAGCGGCCGCTGTGGCGCCGGCTGGCGGATTTGTTGAAGGAATTCAGAGCCACGTGCCTTGCCCCGCTTCCAAAAAGAGGCGGGTCGACCCGGCTCGGGGCGGGCCGGCTCGGGGTGGGTCTGCTCTTTTCCTCCCTTCGAACATGGCAGACAAGCTTCTCCGAAGATGGTAGAGAAGCTTCTCTGAACAGGACAAAAAAGCTTCCCCTTGCCACACTCCGACCGTGTGTTATTACTCAGCAAGGTTTTTCGGTGCTGTACACGCCTTTGCCTCCGTGTTCACTCATTGACCTCGATTACAACTTGGAAAACGGCTTACAGCTCTCTCTCGCGATCAGGCTGCCGCCTCAAGTCGCCCGAACCTCGTCGCTACCGCATGCACCTGTCACGCATGTGCACATACAGCTGCGGCTCTCAGGGTACAGAGAAGATGGAGAGTTTAGCGTGACACCCAACATGGGTGACAATTACGCAAGACCTCCTTACGTGATCCTGTCTCATCTCTGGGCAGCGGAGGCGGAAGAGGTGACCTTCGAAGACTTAGCAAGGAACGCTGGTAAGCACAAGCCCGGCTGTAAGAAGATCTAGTGGTGTGGAGAGCAGGTAAAGCGCGACTGCTTGCAGCACTTTTGGACCAGCACTTGCTGCATTAACAAGGCGAACAAGGCTAAGCACTCGCTAGCCATCCAGGTTTATGTCTCGCTGGTAACGCAGCGTAGCTCAATGCTACGTCTACTTGTCAGACGTATCTAACTTATCTTTTGGAGTAGAAAGAGAAGTCAGAGCACCCCTTTAGGACTCAGGGTTACGATGAGGCAGTGCTTCACGCGCGACTGGACGCTGCAGGAGCTTCTCGCACTTGGAATCGTCAATCTCGGTGACACGATACCGCTCAGATCCTAGATTCACGAAGTCACAACTATCCCACATGGAGCGATTGAAGGGTGCCCCTTACTCCTAATCTAAAGTCAGCAAGCGGCTTAGGTGGAAACAAGATCACTACACGAAGCTCAACAACGATGTAGCGTACTCTTTGTTAGGTGTCCTTGATGTTTAAATCACACAAATCTACAGTGAAGGCGCCAAGGAAGCATTTCGACGGCTTCACTACAAGATTTGGAAGCTGGAAGCGTGCATCTGTGACTTACGTCCTACTGACTATCGTGGCAATAAGAAGCGTGTCGAGGAGACCAGAGGAAAACTGGTGTGGATGAAAGGTGATTTCAGCAGGGGAAAGACAATGCTGCGCTGCGGCATCATAGACAGGCTGCATGGCTCACTGCCTAAGACCTGCCTTTTAGCACACTTCCTTCACTAAGCAGTCAACTCGCGCATCAATTGCGCCACGGCCATGCTACGAGAGCTATAACATCAGTGTTAGCGGAGGCTCTAATTTCACTACTTGACAGGAAAAAGAAGGTTCCTAATAGTGAAGCATGCAGCTAATACAAAGTAAGGCCGTAGCAGACGGTGGTGAATGCAGTCTAGACATATCCTTGCCAAAATTAAGCTTCCCAACGATCAGAATGGATTCTTAGCTAAAGTCTACAGCTCACTAAAACATTCCTAAATCTGCACATGCTACTTAAAGGAATGTGTTCTTGTGGTAACAATTGACATGACAATCTTAACTATATCCAAGGACATGTATAAGGGTAAGATCAGTCGTAACTTGTGCGCATTCCGCGAACCTTACATCATATTACATCACTTCTATCATGTGTCGAAGAGCGGGAATAAGACCATTGCGGCGATCTTCTGCAAAAGAACAAATCCCTTCTGGCACGTGTAGAATAGCAGGACAGCCAACAGACAAGTCGGACTGTTGCGGAGATCTTCCGCACAAGACCACATCCCTTCTGGCATGCGTAGAACAGCAGGAGAACCAACAAACAAGTAGGACTGTTGCGGCGGTCCTCCGCACGCGAAACACATTCCTTCCAATAGTATGCGCGAATTTAGGAATGTTTTGGTGGTCTGATTTCCGGCCTGCTGTGTACATCCGCATGGTATTATCTTGGTATTCACATAAATATGTCTATGCATCTGTCTACACTCTTCTCATCCAACACCATCGCAGACACATCCTCACGAGTATCTTCACTACGAAATCCACAACAATGCGTCTTTCAATCCTAACCTTGGCCGCTGGAGTATCTGCCATTCCTTCTTCAGTCCTCGAAAGGCAAGTGGGTAGCATTTATCCCATGGTTCAGATCCTGCCCGTTCCAGGCTACAACTCCGCTCCAGACGGGTTCAATAGTCTCGCCAGCATCTACACGAGTAGTGCGGGCCAGCTCTCATCTCAGGCTCAAGCCATTGGTAAGTGATCATATCTTTGACCACGGGTCAGTGACTAGGTTGTGCATGTTACAAATCGACTAATATCTTCATAGCTCAAACCGGTCTCGCAGTTAATGGATCAGGTGGAATCCAGTATAACTACGACGTAAAGGCCAATCTGACGGCGGCTCTTTCGACCGTGAACAACATTTTCTGGCAAACAGCGTATCAGGCTGAGTTGAAAGTCTGCTCAATCGTGACTTCGATCAACCGCCAGAATGTGGACACCGCGAGGGGTAGTCTCACCGCTGCGTATGATTACCTTTCGAACCGCTGCGATCCAAGAGTGACATACTGACCCAAAGTACCCAGAATCACCGCAGAAGCCCAAGCAATTCTAAGCATCGTCGGTACTCTGCTAAACACCGTGGCTATCATTAAAGCCCGTAAGTCCCTAACACTCTCGACCTAGCCAGGTACAAGTACACTGAACCCATAACAGAAGCGACTGCCTTTGCCGACTCAGAGAAAGCTGTCATTGCCGCTCTCGTCCAGGCCATCGCCGCAGCTGCGGCAGCAAGTGCCGGGCCCGCTGCCGTGCTCAGCGCCGGTCTAAGTGCGACTGGTGCTTCGACACTCAATGAGGTGGTGGCAGGTCTTCAAGCTGCTGTTGCGTCGCTTCAGGCTGCCGCGAAGATCAACTGGGCCTATTCTTAAGTGACGAGGGAGATGTGGAAAGGACGCAGTCTGATCGCACTTTAAGAGCGAAATTCTGTAAGAGTGGGATTTCATTGACAGATAGTCTAGTCGGAGCATGATGGAATTTGGAGTGTTTGTGTGCGGTCAGGGAGACGTGATAGCTTCGATCCTTTGTTGAGTTTATTATAATGATAACTATTTTGCGATATGTGGACGGTGTGTCTGATCAAGCCGTGACTTCCAAATGTGCGTCTCTGTATTGATCTGAATTGATCTCGAGAGGTAATCGATTGGGACAAGAAGTCTTCTCTGCACAACGGGTATGTATAATCAGGTGTTAGCAGTGCTTTGTAAAACAGGCAAGATTTTAAAGTATGGTAAGGCTGTAACAAATGATCGCGTGTGGGAGCCGTTCTCTCGCTGTCCGCTTTTAACGTATACCTATCTTTACATCTAGTTGAACCTGTCAATATATCCCCGTGTTGGGTACAAATGATACACGTTCAATAAACAGATGTGCAATGATTATATCTATTACCAGTGACCCAACAGTATGCTAGAGAGCTACAACTCCCACCTCCTGTACTGTCTACGATGACAACCATTATACTAGAGTGAGCGTAACATCGTCGACCCAAAGCAGCTTAGAACCAGCGGGACAGTTACTGTATAAGAAAAGAACCGCTCGGGTACTTGTTGTGGTCAGCGGAGCACTGAACACCGTATACGCCGCAGTCGGGTAAAACGTGTAGAAACTCCGATTTTCGAAGTTAGCGATAACCGAACAACCCGGATCACTCTTGGCCCAAACTTCGAATCGGTTTGCTTGTGCTCGAAAGGCACTCATAGTCTGCTGCATGTGATGGTATTGGATCGGTCGCGTGAAATTGGCTTGGTACCTAGTTGAACATGCCGTTGTGCGGTTGGTCGGCTACGATTCCGGAACCATAGCTGTAGGACCACCTACCAGCGTTGCCCGTTGTCTCAAATCTGGAATTCTGAACAGCTTGGGTAGGGATAGGGGCCATACTAGAGACATAACTCGACTGTGCAGCTAATCTGAGTACCAGCGTCATGGATGTGGACATGGATACTGGCGTTGCCGCCGGCAGCGCAGACAAGGTAGAGGAAGATGCCGAGATGAGCGTGATGAGCGATGAGCTTGGTAGTGTTGTTGTGGCTGATGATATGGACGACGTGAGAGAAGACAAAGCTGATAGATATTTTCCTGCTGTTCGAGGAGAGGAGCTGGATCCAACACTTGACGACTGCGTAGCTGACACACAACTGGCATCAAAACTAGGGCCCCGCAATAGGCACAATGGAAACATCGTCGAGGTCGAAGATCTCTCCTTCGTACATTCCTGAAATGTACGAGAAAATCTTGATCTTGTGGTAGTCATTAGTGACAATTCGTTATTCATCCACAAATTGTTTCCAGTACGTGCCATCTTCGTGGGTCAATTTTCCCAAGGCAGCTGCGTCATCGAACGAAAAGTCAACGAAATCGCCTGAGTTACTTTGTGGGGACGCTCTTCGGGCCCACGCAGTGATTCTGAAGGTGCTACCAGAATGTATGTAGTTGGCGTTGACTTGAAGGAAGGTTACCTGACAAAGGCGATCTTTTCATCGCCTCTTGGAACATGTCACTGATATTTATATAGAGACAAGATGAAGTCAACAGAGATCGCTTCTCACTTGAAATGGACATATTACTCTTCTGCTACGGATTACAGCTTGGCTCAGGCTACGAGACTAGTTGCAAAAAAGAATGACTATATTGCCTAGATAAAGGAGATGCGGCAGGCGTTTGTAACCAAGTATGGTATATCAATGACACTGCCAACCTCGTACTAGTACCTGCAGCATTTCGATCTGAAAGGCATACAAGAATTGGTAGATCAGTTTAATGTGATGTCGTATGATTATTATGATTTCTCGATAGGTTCGGACACCAGCCAGATGCGTAAATGATGAGCGCCCTTAGCAGTACATAACAGACAGACACATCTTGTGATGAGTGGAAGTCTTCAAAGCAGATTAATAGAGGTCAATATCAAGACGGGGGAAAAGTCGAACAAATTGTTGTTAAATTGGGATTGTTTATGGAGAAACTACCAAAAGTGTTCGTAATTGCCCGCGCTGGATGTACCTATCGCACAATCTTGTAAGTGAAGTTCTTGCGCCCACCATCTTGTTTCATTTCTCCGTTGTCATGCTTTGCTTACCACCTGATTTTTAGGCCGGAATTATTCTCCACCTTTTAATACTCAATACCCAGCACCCCATGCTCAAGCTTCCTCTTCTTCTTCATATCCCTCCCCGCTTGTAATAATACTTGCCTCTTCCCATTTTGCTTCTGGTTGCCCCTACTACCGTTCAACAACTTCTCCGGATTTCCAACCACCATCGCCACATTCGCCTTGTTCATACACTTTTCGCACCGTGACTTGCACTTCATCAGCAACGCGATGATGCTCAGCATGCGCTGCGCAAATGTCCAGTTGCGGGTCTTGCGCACTTGCTCGATCTGCTTTGCGTCGGTGATTTGGAGAGCGATGGGGCCGATGGTGTGCATGTCTTCAGCTAGGGAGCAAATGTCCCAGGCGAGAAGCTCAATGGCGGCAGGGTGGTAGAAGGGTGGCGTGGAAAGCCAGTGTTTTGCGAAGGCTGCAGAGCGTTGGTCGACTACGTCTGTAGTATTGTTAATCGCGTTGACGAGGCGTAGAACCCAGGTCTGGCGGTTGGCATCGTTGGTTGGGACGCTGGGATCGTTGAGAGGGCAATGCCAGTTTGGGGGCGGGATTGAGTCGATAGCAGCATCCAGGGATGAGAAGTAGAGGTCACTGGGAACGGATGCGCATGGTGTGGAGTTGGTGCCTATGTCATCTTCGGGAAGGAGGGAAAAAGCCACTTGACCACCGACCTCAGGCTTAGTATCTATTAGCTTCGGGATAGACTCATTGCGTGTGATGAGAGGTATCGGCGACGAAATGCGCGAGCGATCAGTTCGGAAAGAGCTTTGTTCCAGCGTGATAGTATCACCTTGTGGCAGTCCTGGGTAGTACAGTTGCCACTGGGTTTGATCATCGACATTCAAGTTCAGGGGAACTTGGGTGCCTGAGAGCGTAGTAGTGCCAATACTGGTATCGTATGAGGTATTCTGGGATCCAACGACATCTCGGGTTGCACCTAATGGAGACACACCAAATCCGCTCAGGACCATGTCATTGATCCAGGTATCACCTGCGTCCTCGTTCACGGTGTTACGAATTTGTGGTGAAATTGACATTGAGTTAGGCTATTCTACTTCGAGTTTGAATGATCGAGTTGAGTGTATCAGGTTGCGTGAGCTGTGTGATTTGGTATGCTTTGCTCTCCAGTAGCTGGTGAGGAACTTCAAGTAGGCTAGAGCATGATGCGCAATGCACTGAGTGAACGGATGAATCACCAGTCGGCGCCGCACTTGAATCCACGCGTTGTGCAGGTGTAGCGTAGAAGACAGTGGTATCGCGGAAGTCTGGCGAATATCGGAGCAGGATGGAGAAGAGTGCTGCATGACAAATCGTTTTTGCGACTGTTGAAGATTGTGAATTGCGTTGGTAGTCGGGTAAGTCTAACGTCTTGAGTTCTTTCAATTCCAGGATGTTTTCAATCACAGCTCAATGATCTGTTGAACTCCGTTTCCTATGACTATTAAAGTCGTTGAGCATCTCTCTCCTTCTTCCTTGGTAGAACCGCTCAAGCATCTTCCTCCTCTGTTCTTGTGTGGAACTCTCCGCAAGCAGCGCTAATTCCAGTGGGTCATCAAAACCCATACTTTCAGCCATACTACAAAACTGCCTCTTACGGATACGCTCATCGGGCCTATATCGATAGTTGATCTTGAACTCACCCTTTGTGCTGCTCCCGGTCAGCTGCAGGTCGTCCTCGTCCTCGTCTTCTGGGCTTAGATCTTCCTGGTATCCGATGTGTTGAGATTGCGATTGCGATTGCGAGCCCTGGAACACTCGTTTCATAGCCAAATCAGCGTCATTTCGTAGCTCCATGGCTTGCTTGCCCAGTCGAGCTTCTATCTCGCTGCGACCGATGACTTCGGAGTTCTCGTGGGTATACTGGACGCCAGCCCTTGCAAGGATGGCGTTAATGGGATCGGGACCTTCGCGTTTTGGAATTTTCTTCCTCTTGCTGGTTTGTTTTGAATCCGTTGTAGATGTTGATAGGAAGGAATCTGCCAGTCTTTTAATCTCAGCGAGGTTGCCGTCATCATCAGTGATTCCTAGTGCTTTGTTGGACAGGATTCCCTCATCGTCTGAGTCCATCTGAGACTCATCGAGTTGCAGGTCGAATGCTGTGACACCTGCCTTGGACTCTGCAATGTTGGTCTTGTGAAGGATGTCGCGCAGTATGCTGTTCTGTTCGAAGCTAAACAGGTTCTCTAGGCCAAACAGCTCGCCTTTCTTACTTGACTGATCCATGACACCCTTGAAATAACGCCGTTCTTCGGAAGCGTTGTATCCAATGTTGGCTTGCTGTTGCTTGTAGATCTGCCGAGCGTAAACGACTTCTTCTACAGTACCACTGGAAACAAGACGGAAAACCTCCACATCCCTAGTCTGACCAATCCGGTAAGCGCGATCTTGTGCCTGGAGATCGTGTGCAGGATTCCAGTTTGGATCCATGATCACAACTTTGTTGGCAGAGGTAATGTTCAGACCCACTCCGCCAGCTTTAGTGCTGATGAGGAAGACGAACTGATTTGGGTCCGCGTTGAAGTCAGCAACTGCTTGAGATCGGTCCTCGTACTTCATACTGCCGTCGAGATATGAGAAGTTGTACTTGGTTCCATCGACATCGAAAAGACCCTTCAAAAGCCGCAGCAGCCGGACAGAGTGAGAGAAGATGAGGACCTTGTCGCCGTTTGAATGCCAAAAGTCGAGCATACGTCGCAAGACTTTCCACTTCCCACAAAATTCGCGCTGCGACTGATTGAGGATGTTGTCACGAATTTTGAACAAGTCTGTCATTGTGTCGGGGCAAGCGATCTCGAGGTTTTGTAGATCTTTAGCTTGCTTTTCATGGTTATCAGATGATACCGGGACAATAAGTGCAAGGTGATTAGCAAGCTTTTGAAGTGTTACCATGCAGGGGAACATGAACTTGTGCCAAGGCTCTCCTTCGGAAGGTAGTTCGCGATAGCAGCAATGTCCCCTTGTCTTTCCGGAGCCACAGTCGCACTCTTCCTTGGATTTCCTGATAAACTCACATCTGTCACTCTCCAGAAATGTTCGGTAAGCATCAGCCTGGGTTTCGGTAAGTTGGCAGAAGATGATTCGATCACTCTTCTTAGGCAGTTGATGCGCGATAAGCGTCTTCATTCGACGTAGAAACACGCTCGGTAGGATGTTGTGAACTAATTCCTGAGCTCTGCTCCGCGAATCGGCAAGCTGAGCATTAGTCGCATCATGTGCTTGTCCCATCTTAAGTGGGTTGCTGATGTTCTGCTTCCACTCTTGCGCTGAACCGTACGCGCCGGGTCTGGCCCAGTTGAGAAGATTCCAAAGTTCTTCATACTTATTTTGGATGGCGGTTCCTGTGAGCCCAATGCGACAGAGAGCGTTGATTCGGTTCATCGCTTTGGTGATCTCCGCGTCCTTGCTCTTGATTTGGTGACACTCATCAGCAATGACGCAGTCCCAGTCTACGGTGTTAATCTCACTCTCGTGATTGCGGTACGTCGTGTAGGTTGTGATCATGATCTCGAGCATGCCCTTTGCTGCTGCTCCCAAGACACCTTTTCGGTCAGCCACATTGGCACCATGGAACCTATAGACATCCCACCATCCCCACCTGGCCAACTCATCCTCCCAATTTTGCATCAGTGTTCCTGGGCAAACAATGAGTACTCGTGGATACCATCGATTGTCTGGCATGCGCCTAATCTTCCGCATGCATTTCGCATCATTGTTCGTTGCAGTCTTCCCAAAAGCGGCCGTGAGAAATGCGATGACCTGAATAGTTTTACCCAGACCCATATCATCCCTGTGAATAGTCAGCCATTGTCATACAATGTTTTGCATAAGGCTAGTACCCCAGGATAGCGCCAATCTGCTTGACGAAACGCTCATGAAGGAACTGAACACCCTCCACCTGGTAGTCACGAAGCCATTGCGCGATTGGTGCCGGAATCGTACCTCCCGACTCCATGAGTCGAATTTCTTTCTTCTCTCGCTGCGGTTTTACGGCTCGGTCGAGCTTCGGCTTCTCTTCTGATACGGGGTCAAGGAACTCTACATCTTGATAGCCGGGAGGGTAACGTAATCCTGCTTCGTGCAGCTTCTTCAGAGCCACTTGACGCGCTACAATGTATTCTGGAACCGGCTCATCAAGAAAGGTCTCAGCTCCGTGAGGATCCTCAGCAACAGAATCAGTGCTGAAGCCGATCGGACCATAAGCTGTTTTCTTCCTGGGTGGAGGCTTACGGCCTACGATGCTCACAGCAGCGGATGTTTTGGTCTTGCGTTCTGCACGGATCCTGTTCGTTTCGGCAGCGACACGCTTTCGCTTCATTGTCTTGCGGTTTTTGAAGTCTCGATACACAGCTCGAGGATCTTCATCCGACCATTCGGATACTAGCTCCTCCACCGCATCTTCAAATGCGTCGCCTTCGTCTGAGCTGATGTTGATTCTGCTTTGTGATCTGGGGGCTTTGACCACATCAAGGTCGTCGTCATCGGTGACGTGGTCTGAAGCACGGTGAGAAGTACTATCTGCACTGGCGTGTTGAGATTGACTTTGGGAGCGTGTTAAGACTGTGCCCGGTCAGACATCATGCCCCCGAGAACTGGACCTATCGACTGACCGTCAATATACTGTGAGAGATTCAGACCTTTGCGCGAATCTCGAACAATGTCGAGGCCATCTTCATCATCACTGCTAATCACTGGCTCGCTTTCTGCGAAAGCACGGAGGGCGTGACGATGGTCCTTCGCTTTGTCGCGGGAGAACGACATGATGAATGAACGAAGAAGATCAAAACTGTGGCGTCGGAAACAAAATGAACAGGTCAACTGTTGTAAACGGGAGACGCAATTCGAACATTGAACGCAGTTGGTCTGTTCATCACAGCCGCATGAGATGTTCGCTGAGACGCGTTCCATGGCAAGTGGCGCGCTGTAACGAAAAACGCGCTAGCACGTTCTCACGTGTCAGCTAGGGCCCCTCTACATGCAGATCCCTGCAGACAAGCTTTGGCCATCCAAAATATCGTTGGAGCTGCAGCGTCATCCTCGACAGCACCGCCCGCAATTGTAACATATCAAAGCTTCTGAATAATACACAACCTAAACTGGATCAACCGAAAATAAATCCTTGCGCAGTCACCAAGCGAAAGAACCAACTTAATTACATTATGCCGCTCGATACAAGCACATACTCGCTCGCGCTCCTCCGCCTCGATGGCCGACGATGGAACGAACTACGGCGGATTCATGCGCAGATCTCGACCCAGGCCGCTGCAGATGGCTCTTCCTACCTCGAGGTCGGCAACACCAAAATCTTGGTCTCCGTGACTGGTCCAGCGGAAGGCCGTCAATCAGGTCAACGAGGAGGGCAAGGCGGACAAGGCAAGGTCGAGGTCGAGATTAATTTTGCAGGCTTCAGCGGGGTTGATAGACGGAAGCGAAAGAGCGACAAGCGTACGAGTGAGATGGAGCATTGCCTGCGCTCTGCCTTCGAAGGTGTCCTGCTGCTACATCTATATCCACACTCCACTATCACACTCAACATCCACATCATCTCGCAAGACGGGTCGCTGCTCGCCGCATGCATCAACGCTGCCACACTAGCCCTCATCGACGCCGGCATACCCATGTCAGATTACCTTGTAGCATGTACTGCTGCTTCGTCTGCATCCGCATCTGCAGCTGACAACGCGTCTGCGGACGACCCTTTGTTGGATCTCAATAGCCAAGAAGAGCTGGAACTTCCCTTCTTGACAGTTGGTACACTAGGCGAGAGCGACAAGGTGGCAGTTTGTATCATGGAAAGTAGAGTCAGGATGGAACGATTGGAGGGTATGCTAGCTGTAGGCATCGAGGGTTGCAAGAGAATGAGGGGTATTCTTGACGGAGTCGTTAAAGGCTATGGCAAAAGATTTGGTTGTTGAAGGGCACAACTCCGCGAGCGAATATGATTCCACCCACGTACAGTGCTAAGGATAATCCTGCGAAGCACCCTTCGGACGCGACACGATGTGGCCTGCAGACTGGAGACCAACCGCTCTCTGGATGGTCAAGCAGAGGATTCGTTACCGCGCAGAACTGCAAAAAAGGATGAATTGCGCCATGCCGGACGAGAGCACCCATGCAATATTCGCGATCGAACTTTCGATATGAATGACAGCTCGAACTAGCAACGATGGCACCGTCAGCAAAAAATTAGTTTGATCCTATTTGCCAAGTCCTTACACAATCTTTGTCAGTGTTCTTCGAAGTTCCGCGACATTAGTACGTGCTATGTCGAATGGGGTAAGTCTTGGCGCCCTTACCGCGGCACGGATGATCGCGAAGCCGAATGACAAAGCTTAGGTTCCACGGATCACATAAGCTTAGTAGAGCGTTCGGCCTATCGATGATAGCGAGACGCGTCGCTCGAGCCTGTGTGCTGTGTTGTTTATCATCAAAAGCATATAAAGACTGAAGGAGATAGAGCTGCAAATAAGATCACACAGAAATCAAATCTCAGTCCACAACGCAGCCTCTCAGTCCATATCCTACAATAACACTTTCAAAAGTCCCCAACAAAGTCCATAACTTTCACAATGTCCAAGCTCATTACAATCTTCGGTGCGACAGGCAACCAGGGTGGTTCAGTCATCACCAGCATCCTCGCCGATCCTGTCTTGTCTAAGGAGTTCAAGATCCGTGGGATCACTCGTGACACATCAAAGCCAGCAGCCCAGGCTCTTGTGGCCAAAGGCGTTGAAATCGTAGCTGTACGTTCCCGAAAAGCCTCATAGTTTATTCTCAACCAACCCCGGTCGACTGAACTCAACACTGACTTCTCAACACTAGGCCGATCTCAATTCCCCTGACAGTGTTACCAACGCCCTCACCGGCTCCCACACCGTCTTTCTTGTGACGAACTACTGGGAGTATAATTCTCGTGCTGTCGAAGTTACACAAGGCAAAACTGTTGTTGACGTCGCCAAAACTCTCGGTGTCCAACACTTGATATTCTCTTCGCTGCTCGATGTTACGGAAGCGAGCAAAGGCCGCTTGACGCACGTCCCGCACTTCGATGGGAAGGCAGAGATTGAGCAATATATTAGGGACAGCGGGGTACCTGCTACGTTCTACTTGCCTGGGTACTTCATGTCGAATCTGGACATGATGATCAGAGCTGGTGAGGACGGGGTCTTGACCTGGGCATTGCCGGTCGGACAGGAGAGTCGATTTCCGCTTCTAGAGGTTGCTAAAGACACCGGTATGTGCCCCCTTTCATCCTATACTACCATCAACTTATTCTCGTGCACATCTAACGTCCAATCCCTAGGCAAATTCGTAGCAGGCATCATTCATAACCGTTCCTCCCTCCTGGGATCCCGCATTTTGGGCGCAACCGACTACTACACGCCCAAGCAAATCCTGGATACCCTCTCAACTGTTACTGGCAAGCCAACAAAGTTTGTTCAGGTACCAGGGGAAGTGTACAAGGGGTTCCTCCCGGAGTTCATGGCCGAGGAGATGTTGGAGAATCATCTGTTTGTTGAGAATCCCGGGTATTTTGCAGGAGAGGGGTTAGAGAAGAGTCATGCGATTCTCAAAGAGAAGCTGACGACTCTTGAGGAGTATTTGAAAGCGAGCAAGGCATTTTAGAGAGGTGTAGATCGCGGGTCACCCTGTAGCCTTTGAGCAGTATTGGAAAAAGCTCTAGACACGGTAGGAGACTTTCCTCGCATTATCTATACAGCACCTTCATGCTTGAGACGCAGCTATGCTTCATGTAGTATTTCGACCTCTTAAGAAGAAGCTACAGTGATCCATTTCAGCGACTGACCAGCTACAAAATATCTATATCCATCTACGTATGAAGGCCTACCTATCTAAAATCCTTCCACCTAACTTCGCTAAAGTGTGCAGGGTTGAAGGTAACTCAAAGTCCACCCCAACTCACCACGCTAACTCTGTCTGGTCTCGCTCGTCGCCCCGCATTTGTCATCCCTCTTGAGTGTAGTGAGTTTGTGGTATACACGAACCGACGACCGTTCCGAATGCGCCGTTAACGATCAGGTCACGAACGAGGTAGAAGGCCGACTTGACGTAGGATGTTTTGAAGCAGTAAGCTGGAATGGCTCTCCTGAGCTCGTCGATTGTGATCTTTTTCACGCCATTGGCCACACCAGGTCCTACGATCTCAGCGAAATGCCTGATTCATTCGAGCGCCATACTAATTAGAATCCCCGAATGAACGATACATATGGGAATAAGTTTACAAAACGAGGAAGATGAGCAGGAAGTTGAGTTCACTATTATTCTGGCTTCGATATCTAAAGAAGACGACCTCAGGCAACCTTCTATCCTACGAACCTCATCTCTACAGACGCCTGACGTTCGAAGCGCTCACTTCAGCAGCCAGCTTCTGGACTCGTATCGGACACCGAAGCCGCATCCCAGAGGTTCGCCTCAACGAGAACGCGTATCTCATCTGTGTCTACATGCAGATAATTCCTCTGGCTTCATCTGGACTCCTCGTCGCCGTCTTGGCTGCACATTGCTTCAAAGATTGACCTTGACTGTTCTTCGAATTCATCCCACATACTCTCACCGTGCTGGCTTCCCTGGTCACCCCAGATATCAGTAATAGTATGCTTCAGAACTGTTGCGTCGAGGTAAAAACGTCACATTATCCACACCGGCCGTGTTAACTTTTTATCGGCCAACTCACCCGCCTCAGCCTACGTCGTGCCAATGCACTCTCATGATTGTCCGTGCGCTACTAGATATCGAGGTAGTTATTGCCATCATGCCATAATCCGTGACCTCTTCATTCAATTTTCGAGGCGGCAAAACTCCAGTTGTGCATGTACTTGTACGCTGTCATAGACGAGTTCGATGAGGATGTCGCTACCGGTCAGTTCGGCCCTTTGGAAGGAGGTGACCTCCGATAATCTAATCGTGCATAGTAATCAAGTTCCCAAACGCATTCGACCACAAAGAGAAGATTTTTCCAGGATCGTACATGTTCAGCCCTGAGCGCTGGACGGTCTCTAAATCGAATCCAGTTGAGAAGTTCGCAGTCTTGCGAAAGTACTTCGACCCGTTCTCTCTCGGCACGCGCTTTTGTTCGGGCATGAACTTTACACTCACTGAACTGGCTGATTCCAGCGCTGTAGCGGTGTGGTACCTCGATTCGGAGGCCCCTGATCCAACTGCGGAAGGGTTAGGTGGGGGTCAAGTTGGCGCAACGTGTGGTATGCACCATTCTCAAGAGGTCCAGCTGTATGGCCACATTACCTGTGGATACGATGAATGGTACCTGAGATTCAGCGTGAAAGAAGGCGCCGAGTAGTGGGCCGTTGAGCTTATGGGCATGTCCGCGAATGGTAGACCACGAGGGCAGGGGTAAGGTGGATGAGGCGCAGAACGCCTGAATCCTGGGAAAGGGAAGAAAGACTAGGACATATAAGCGGCGTATACCTTTTATATATAAGCACTCCTTTGTTCCCACCGGTGTCGAGACACAGTTTTCTACGGTATCCTATCTGCAATCACTACGGTTGCCCAAAGCTACTTCGGAGAATGGCTTCACCGGCGAATGCGGACCCTGTCTTTGACACACTTGGTCCACGCATGTCACTCTTCACACCCCAAGATCCCGCACCCGGCCAACTCATCATCCTCTGCACCTGGCTCGGAGCCGGAAAAAAGCACATCGCAAAATACACACACGGCTACCGCACCATCGCACCTCATGCTAAAATCTTACTCATCGAGTCGTCCGTCTGGATCATCGCCAGCCCCTACACGAGACAGTGGGAAGCCATCAAACCTGCCGCAGAGGTAGTCTTCGCAGTACTAGCCGATTGCAGCAACGCCTCGGTAAAACCAAACATTATGATTCACACCTTTTCCAACGGCGGTACCAACTCTGCAACACAGCTGCTCATTGTGTTGCAGAAGCAGCTCGGTTACGCACTCCCCGTCACCGGAATCTTGTGTGATAGCGGGCCCGCACGTGGGACATACACCAAGTCCTTCCACTCGATGCTGATTTCACTGCCCAAGGGTTTGTTCTGGCGTATAGTTGGACCCATCATTATCATGTTTGTCGCCAATCTGCTTTTCGGATCGCAACTCATTGGCTGGGAGAAGCCCGAGAGGATCTATCGAAGGACGCTGTTGGATCAAAATTTGGTGAAGTGCAGGAGGATTTGTTACGCGTTCTCAAAGGCGGATACGCATGTCGATTGGGAAGACATCACGAGCCATGCAGATGATGCCCGAGGCAAGGGCTGGGATGTCAAAGAGCTGGAGTTCGATGGGACGCCGCATTGCAATCATATCTCGAAATATCGTGCAGAGTATTTTGAAGCCATGCATCGGGTTTGGGAAGGTGGCGCACTGGAGCCTGGTCCAAAGGCGTTGTTGGAAGAATCCAGCCGCTAGTGTCGCGTACCGTACGCGAGGTGACTACTAGGTATCACGATATGCATTCGGGCAGGCCGAGGCGTTGGTGGCTGACCACATCTTCAATTTGTTGCATAGCTCCTTCGGATTATTAGTTGAGATAATAGATAACCTGTACGGAGTATTATAAGCCTCATTATTGGCATCCTTCTGCTTACACCTCGGCAATTTCCTCTTTGGTCAACGATGAGTGAACATCAAGTATTGCAGCAACAAAGCACATACACCTAAATGACCTTGCCACCTCAACCACCTGGACATGGACAGCAAGGCCAAGAAGCCAGTGGCGGCTACAACGCGACGAGAAGATGCTCCTTCCTGGATGCGCGGAGACGAATACATCAAAACCGGCTACCGACGCCAACTCAACAGCGTTCACCGCTGCGTACTATCATTACTTTACCTCCACAATGAATTTGTAAACGTCTGGTCGCATCTCGCACCCGGTCTACTCCACGCCTTCCTCCTCGCAAAAGAATGCCACAACTTTTCCAAACAATGGGATGAAGAGCGTTATGTGGATCAGATGATTGTATGGCAATACATCATCTCTTGTATCCTCTGCCTTCTCTTCTCTGTAAGACTATATTCTCGAATCATTTACGACACTCAAACTGATATATCGTAGGCTGGTTTCCACACACTAACAGCGCATTCCCCACATGTCGCCAATCGCTGGCTCAAGATTGATTATCTAGGTATCATCCTGAATACAGCTGCTGGCTGCACCGCCTCGACGTACTTTGGTCTACGACATCATCCTAATCTGCAACTCGGCTATATCGCATCTTCCGTTGTCCTGGGCCTGGTTTTATTCAGCATCATGCTCGCACCGGGGGCAGACGGTGAGGCTATGAAGCTTTGGAGGTAAGAACTTGCTTCTCCTCAGTTCGACTCGTGGGAACTGATATAACCCAGAGCCATCCTCTTCGCTACGTTCTTCGCCAGCGGCTTCGTCCCCATGATACATGCCAGTATCATCGACGGTGTTGATGTCCTTGGGCTCTTCCCCCTTGTCCACGCCATCGGTATGGGCTTGTTTTATGGCATGGGAGTAATCTTCTACATTACAAGATTTCCTGAAAAATATTTTCCCGAGAAATTTGATATTTGGGTGTGTAATCATTTATCTTACTGCAATCATAGTATGTGTCTGACAATACCAGGGCGCAAGCCACCAGATTTTCCACATCCTGGTCGTAATGGGCCAGGTTACATACATCACGGGCTTGAGACAAATGGCTGCGACTTTTGGCCCTGTGTCTGCTCAAATTGCGCTGGAGTCTGGGTTTGGAGATGCAGATTACGGAAACTGTGGCTTGGCGGCGAACGTCTGCATGAAGGATGCTTTGTGGGGACCAAAGATTTGATACTAGACGGATGGCATGTTCACTACTGAGTTTTCCAGGAAAGTGTGATGAAAGCCAGTCTCTGTGAATAATTCTCATGTTCTCTAAGGACTTTGGCAAACTTGTGCATTTGATAGAACATCACCCGCATTTCCAGATTTTTCAATCTTAACCAATCAGGATCGTTATATTGTTCCTACTCCTCAAAACAAACCATCCACCACCGTCTCCACCTCCACCCCAAATCCCCCAAAACCCTAGAACCTTACTCAATCTCCATCTCCCCCTCAACAAGATCCCTCTCCTTCGCCGGCGGCCTAAACCCACAATACCGACACGTATCTGGATACCCCTCCCACGGACTCCCCTTGATCGGCACACCCCCCTTCTCCGTCCACACATTCACCGCCTCGGGCCTCTGCCTCGCCTTGGGGTTCACCCCGACATCAATCGTCGCATACAACCCATCCTCAATCGTCTTGCCAATCAGACTAATTTTCAGCACCGGGTCGTCGCCGCCCTGCTTACCCATGTTGAAGAGGGCGTCAGCGGCGTTAGTGGTAACGGCTTGGTGGTTAGTGTTGTAGGGGCTTGTTTTTTCGACGGAAGCGAGAAAGGCCTGGTCAACGTAGAATTGGCCGACGTGGGAAATTGTGCCGCCGGATATGGTGTTGTTTGGGAGGAGGGTGGCGCCGTGGTGGATTATGGCTTTTTTGGGAGGTTAGACAATGATGTGGGATTGGTAGGGTGTGGGTTTGTAGAGTTGGGAATGAGACGTACTGTGTAAATGGTTTGTTCTTCCCACGTAATGACCGGGAATCAAGGTTATGAATGAAGCAGTGCCATTTGAGCCTGTGGGCTGAAGACCTCGAAGTGCGTTGGTCTTGATGGCTGTGTCGCTTCCATCGCCGTTACCGCGGGCTTTGACACCGGTGTAAACGCCTGTTGCGTTTGTGCCCCACATCTCGACGTAGGCGTCGGTCACAGGCTTGCAGGAGGAAGTGTCAATAATGTTCACGTCAAGGTGCGTTACTGCGCCCTTTTCGCCGGTGAGCAGGTCATGGCGGATCAATTCTCCTGACACCCCTGTGGTCTGTCAGTGCCCATGCTTTGTGGTGCTGGAGGGAGATCTGAACTCACAGTAAGGTCCTTCAGTTGACTCAGGATCAAGAGTACAAGCTGCTTCAACACCATAATTCTCTTCTACCTCACCAACGTCACGACGAACGAGGTCGCCTTCCTTTGCGAAACCCGCTGCAACACGGAGTTCATGGAGTCTAGCTTCGCGGCGTTGATGTTGCTCCCGTACCCATCCGCTTTCTACAAGGTCTCGCTTGCACGACTGAACGCTTCGGCGGTTGGGGTGGTCGAGATGGGCTTGTCGGCGTAGAATCTCCTTGTTGGTGTTTCCACCGGGATGCGCAACGACGCCGCTGGCCAAGAGAACGGCGGCGAGAGCCTGGGAGAAATGAACCATAATGACCTTAGAGACTATAGTGTATGCAACGAGGAACGCCCAGCGAACTCTTCGAGCAGTGGACTCCAACCTTATTATACTTCCAACCCATTACTCCGCATCCTTGCTCTTTCATTGTCACATTGCCTTGCTTTTGGATCGACAACAGTATGCACTTTCGCTATCCTCGCCTTCATACGCCGTAGGGATCTCATCTTGATGCGTTCCACTCTGCACATATTATCTAGGAAGGTGTCCATAATCATCCTCGTGGTGATAGGTCGCGGCACTTCCAACACCGGCTCGCAAACACAGCAGATTGATGAGCATTCATTAATCGCCCAATCTTGGCAGCGGGGTGCAGCGCGCGTCGAGGCTCTGAGTGAGGTAGTGAAGTTTGTTTTTGGGTTGACGGGGCGAGTTCGTGTTTAGCCGGATGTTTTGCGCGTGCTGAATCGGTAGTTGTATGCGGTGTAATGTTACCGAACATGCGTGTTAGCCGGGATTTGCATGATTTTATGTACATAGGTACATAGTTAGCTGTGCGTGGTGGATCGAGGTTGTATTGTTGAACATCGCTTGGAGATAGTGAATAGGAGATATCGGGAGAAGCCGCTGTGGAGGGAAGTCGCTATGCATCTTGAGGGCGAGGTCTCCACAAGTCAAGCCCGCGGAACTCCAGGAAGAGCAGGTCAAGACCTGTCCCATGTAGAGCCCCATGCAACGCCCAGCCTCGAGATCGCACACGACAAAGTGTAGCAAATGAGGAATGCCATATTGATCATCAAACGCATTTTTCTCGGCCAACGTAATGTCGGGGCCATACAGCCGATGTGAGTAAGACCCAGCCGCATGAATCCGACGGACATCGCTCATGAGATGCACTCGAGCTTGACGAACGCTTCGGCTTCGGTCTTGAAAGCTATTTCAATATTGCAGGGAAACATAGATCTCTAGTCGAAGGTTATGGTACATTATTAGTTTGCGTATTTCCAATTTCCCTATGCATTCGTCTCCACATGCACGTCACCGATGAATATACAACTTCCTCGAACCCCACTCCTCCTCCTTCTCTCCTGATACCCTCCCTTTCAAAAGTGTCTTCACCATAAACAAGCTCTTGATCTTTCTATGTCCTCCCCTGCTCTTCACATTCTCAACGGGCGTAGGCTCTCGCGGCGGCATGACCGGCAGTGCCGTGATTTCCTCCCCGCAATCTTCTAGTGCAGTTGTACTCACTTTACTCTTCAGACTCCGTGGTGGCGACTGTAGGATCGGCGGCCTAGGAATCTTGATGTGCGAGAACTCCACTACGCGCTCGAGGATATCACTTCCTGCTTCTGTGGGTTGGATAGATGGAAAGGTGACTGCGCGTGGTCGCGTTATTATGGCGTCGCCAGGTGGGGGGAGAGCTACCACTCGGTGCGTGTCTGTATCTTCTTCGGATTCTGGTGTCAGGACAGGAACTTCGTGAAGCTCCGGCACTGGGCTTGCAGGCGGTGCAACAGCAGTCTGCGCAGCGTCGTTGTCGAAGTTGAAATCAAACTGCAAGCCTGAAAAACGTCGTGGTGTTGCGAGGAAATCAGTTGCGTTAAAAGGCGTGTCACAATTATGTGCGAAGTTCTGGCATGCTTCCCACCATGCGCGGCTTTCCAGTGGAAGTAGGCTTGTGTGCTTGGATGGCGATTTGCTGCGCGCGTGGGATGTAGTTTTAGCTGGTGTAGCGATTGATTGAGATCTGGCGATAGTGTTGCTGTCGGACTCTTGCTCGAGAGTTGAGACGCGATTTTGGATGTCACGCATCAGGTTGCGTTGCTTGTCGAGTTCTTCCTGCACACTCTCTAGTAGCTCGAGCAGCCTCACATTCGACTGCTGCAGTTGCGTTCTCGCCGTCGGCGGCTCGGATGGACTCTGCAGCCTCGTGGGCTGATAGAATGTGCGCATTTGTGGTGTATATGTCGCCTGGCTTTCATGATTTTGTTGCTTGCTGCTCTTGTTCTCTTCCACTTCCAGCGCATCCGACAGGTGTACAAAGTCACAGACCGAAGTTCCTTCAATGAAGGAGAAACTCGTCCCACTCCCAGGAGACATTGGAGAGTGTAGAAATGTCGCCATGATTTCGAGAAGATGACGTGGGATGAATGAAAAGGAAGCGAGAGAGGCGAAAGTAATGGATTCCAAAGACGACAGACAAGCAGACCGACCCAACCTTGCCTCTTCAATGTTTGACAACCACACCCAACTCCTCCCTCTGAAAAGCTTAGTCGATCACCCCATTCCCTTACGTTCCCCATTTGGGTTCCACTTGACACGAGCAACCATGAGCACGGTACCCTTTGCACTTTCAGGGCAATACCATTGGCCGCGCGCACCAAACAAGTAGCACCAATGCGGCCATTGCGTGCCACCTGCGACCTGGAAGGGAACTATAAAACGCCATCAAGACGTTGAGTGAGGGGGGTTCCTGTCTTTGCGTGTTTCAGCAAAGGTGTATTGGTGTTTCGCAGCAAGGATGAGACGAAAAGGGAGAGTTCGCTTATGAATTGGGTTGATGGGGGTGGCTGAAACGGGGCGCGCTAGTGTGGGTGGAAGCTGCACTCGAGGGCTGGCCCGGCTGGGTGACGGCGATATTGCGACCTGGAGCATGTGCAAGATTGATCATGTACATGCATTAGTGTGTATGTCACTTACATACCGTAGTACCCAGCTTAGAGCGTGAATCTTGAACCCTCTTTCGAATGGTAGAACTTAGAAGAGACCAGAGCTCAGATCTGGTGGCACAAAGAGCCAGGTTAAGCATCACCGTGCGCTCAACGCCCGAAGCCAAAGTCCACGCGATTGTTTGACAGTGTTGGTAGAACTTGCTAAGCAGCGGCATGCAGAAAGCGTTAGTAAGGGTGCGATAGGTAAATCCAAGCTTGGTTCAATTCATCTATGTCTCCTCCCTATAGTAGGGAGTAGCCCACCCTTTATAGGAGGTTACTACGCATGGACCTTCCTGCTAAGCTTCTCTCCCCTGTACGTACGTAGGATTCGTGCGTAGGAGATTAAGTAAGCAGGAGGGCCCGCTTCTTCTAGGTTGTGTTCTGGGTTGGTGTGCTGCGTACGGACAGATAGTGTATTTCAATTTTTTTTTGCGATTTACAAAAGCATCCGTCAAAGAGCGGAGAGTAAACAAGAAAAAATATCGTGCCAAATTCCAATGTGCATCGATTTTCGTCGCATACCAATGAGATATCAATCTTCACCTGTCACCACGCGTCCTTATCCCTGCTTGCTGTTTCCCTCTACTTCCTCCTGTTCTGGCTCATTCCCAAAATCTGCACCATGCGGATGAAGATGTTGATGAAGTCCAACTCGAGCGAGACAGCCTCGTTCACAGGGTCCTTGGGGATCAATCCTTGCTCGGCTTGTCGCGCATGGTTCAGCACCTTTTGCACATCGTACAGTGTGAAGCCACCAAAAACGACTAGACCGCCGTACAGCCATAAGTTCTCGGTGACCATCAGTGTTCGCGCAGCGGTGGCGGGGACGACGAGGGGAGCCAGGCCAGAGAGCGCAACGATGGCGACACCGGCAAGGAGCGGGCCACCGAGGTACAAATATTTATCCGTCTTTGCAGTGGCGCCGACGAAAGCGATGGAGCCCATCATGCCGACGGTGTAAAGACCTGCGCGTGCGAGGATGGCGGGGTGCATGAAGAAGAGTGGCGAAAGGAGGAGCGCTTGCGTCACGTTGAAGGCGGACCAAAGGGCGTATTTCTGGACGTAGCTGGCGTGTGTGAGAATCTCGAGCATACACTGCGAAAGTATTTTGTGCTTACTTGCTTGGGTGGGTAGCCATAGTACCGTACATGGTACCAATGCTACCAACGAGACCAACACCGAGGACAAGCCATGGGCTCGCACTCATGAGCCTAAAGCTCCAGCCGTTCATGTGCAGAGCGCGCGCGGCGATGCCAATTATTCCAATGCCGAGGCCGGTGTGCATAAAGGTGTCGTTGAGATATGCGCGCTCGAATGGCGGCATGCCACCATCTTCACGCGTCTCGCGATTGAAGATCAAATTGATGCCTAGCAGTGTTGCGCCGAAGATGCCTGCGCCGTACAACATGCGCTGCTTGACATCGCCCTGTGCCACAGGGTTGTAGGCCGCTTGCTGGTATTTCCTAAAGGTCTGGCGGAAGGCAGAGACATTCTGTGAAGTTGAGACTCTGGGCTTTGCCGGGCGATAGAATTGTGGGTGTTGCTTGAGTGGCGTGTTGTGGAATGCGCGGACGGTGAGAGTCTCGGATGACTTGGGCAGAGTTTGTCGCAGACTCGCCGTGATAGCGAAGGGTCTCCGGAGGAGGAACGCCATTGTAGTTGTGGTGCCGATGATGGGTAGGTGGTGGTGGAGTGAAGGCAGCAGACGGAACATGCATATTTGATGACCTCACTGGTGATGGAAAGCGCCAGAAAATGTGGCCCGTGCGTCTACCGAGGACATACCGTACGCCACCTCCCATGTACGCGCATCACGACACGTCTCGTCACCAGCTGAACATTCGAGGTATTTCGTTAATGACAACCATGCAGTTTTCGGCTACGCTGCACCCCCTCCACCAACTTCTACCATTACGTCTTTGGTTCCCACAACGCGTATGGTTGCGCTACGAAACGTGGCAGTCAGTCTGAAAACTACAAACTACAAACATCCTTCTCTTGAACGAACGATTCATACATCTCAAGTCACTGAATATGTCACGAACTGCATGATTGTGTCATATGAAAACAGATATCTATCATGAATTACCATATTCTAGTCTACGGCATCTGAATTCAGGTAACCCTAAGAAAACCCTATGACGAGATGAGGACATATGTCGTCAGTGATATACGCGCTTCGGAGAGTGTCGCGTCGCGTCGTATTATGTACAACCCAAGGCAATCGCCTTCCTGCCAAACTTATAAGATAATGATGAACCGTATCGACCTGTTGCAATTAGAATCATGGTGCCAAAGAATCAAGGCTCCCAAGTTGAGATGTTCTGGTAAACCGCAAAACAACCCTTCCTCGAAAGTTAGTCTGTCGCAGTCCCCCTTTTATGAAAGGAAGAGAGTCTTCCAAGCCCATGTTTCCAAAAAAAATCGCCATCTTTTCCAATACCCATAGAAAAACCACGTCTTCAGACCACTCATATCCCACACATTCAGCATCAATCTCCACCATCCCTCACCCATCCTCCGCCTACACTACCAGCAACCCCTCAATACCTCCTCGGACCAACCCCCGCCATTGGCGGCGGCCCGTAGGGCCCATACCCCGTATACAACGGCACCTCGCACAGTGCCCCAT
The DNA here is from genome assembly GCA_010093695.1 of Plenodomus tracheiphilus IPT5. Classification (NCBI taxonomy): domain Eukaryota; kingdom Fungi; phylum Ascomycota; class Dothideomycetes; order Pleosporales; family Leptosphaeriaceae; genus Plenodomus; species Plenodomus tracheiphilus. The sequence continues at coordinate 60,765 of MU006369.1, forward strand.
TCTGCATCATCACCATCGTCGAAGGATACCCTTGCGCATTTGCATGAACTGGGTAGACGGGATGTGATTGTGCCTGCTCTGTGTGGCTGTATGGGTTGGTTGGGCCTTGTGGGATTGAGGCTGTGTAGGCTAGGATGCGGGAGCTTGCCATAGCTCGTCGGCGCTTGACGTTGGGGTCCTCTTGTGCGGGTTGTGGTAAGGGGGTGATGGGGGTGGTGGGATTGGAGGAAGAGGGTGTGGTGTTTGCTGGGGATAAAGAGGGTGTCTTGCCTACGGGAGCGTTGGTAGGAGTCGAGGACGAAGCGGTGGCCTCCGAGGGTGTGGTGACGGCAGGTTGGGGCTGGTAATCTGGACCGCTGACTTGAACTGGATTGTGGGAGAGCATTAGGTCAGCCGGGTTGACGGTCGTGGGCATTTGATCGCTAGCAGCGATGTCATTGTCCGAGGCCATGTTGGTGCCATTCTCAGCTGTGAGATACTCCGGGTTCGCGTAGACTGCTTGAGGTGCAGCATTCCCACCCTCTGGAGCAGAAGGCGCACTGATACCTGCGAGCTGCTGAGCAACCTGCCAATTCTCTTGGCCCAAAGCACCACCGGCATTCAATGCAGCAGGCGCGCCTACGCCCGCAGAATGTGCAGGAATCGACAAGCCACTTTGCTGATACGCTTTTGCATGTCCCTGATACGCCTCCTTGACGTGACCAATGGCTTTCCATCGCTCATCATTCGTCTTTTTCATCTTTTCAGCTTGAGAGACGGTAGTCATCGCGGTACCAATGAAAGTCTCCAAACTTTCGCCCTTGAGCACCATCTCGCATCGTGCCTTGGATACCGCAAGGGCATCACACATGTGGCCGATGCGCTGGCCGAAGGTCAGCATGCGAGACTTGTGGATGAGGCTCATCTTGCTCTCATCGTAGATTTGGAAGATGCGGGGGCCGTGTTTGTGTAGTTGCTCCGTCTTGAAGACAAGTTGCCAACATCTGGCTTCGATTTGCATCGGAGTGTATTTGGCACCTCCAATTGAAAGGCCGCTCCCTTTCTGTTGATGGGGCCCAAGGCCCTTGTTTATGGCGCCGCTGGTGTTGTGGATGGCAGCGACGAGTTTGTGCACGTATGCGGTTTGTGAAGGTAGGTTGTGCGGCATCGTGGAGTCGCTTCGAGGCGGCACGAAGTCCCACTTTGTGGGGATGGAGGATGCTGCTTTGTGGGCTTGTGCTCGATTAGCAAAGTGTAACTGACCCTGGCCGGGTTGGGGATGCATACGCAAAGCATTTGCCGGGGTTGGGTTGATGATACTGTTTTTCTGGAACACCTGCAACTGAGGTGTGTTATTGAACTTGACCCGCCTGTGGCCGTTACCTGGATGAACTTGAGGAAAGCATGAATTGGGGGCAGTGTCGTCAAAAGACCGCCTTTTGTTCTTGTCGATGACACCTCCAGGTGAGGAGTCGTCATTTAGAAGCGCGAGGTCTTCAGTCTCGCTATATGGTCGCTTCTTGCTTTTGTTGAAAGCACCTCCTAGTGATGGTTCAGGAGATGAAAGAGCGAAGTCTTCACTGTTGATATGCTGTTGGCATGCTGGAGTTGCAGGTGCCAAACCACGTGCCTGCGTGTTATGGTTTTCGCCAGGCAAACTTTGAGCCTGAGCGATGCTAGATCGCACTGCCTTAGCAGCTTGGGGATTCCTTCCATCATTGTAGTATGGCAAATTTGGCTGAATAGCCGGGACAAATTGACCAAATTCCGGTCCTAGTTGAGCCATCTGTGGTCCAGCCTGTACAGATGGCGCGCGCTGCGCAGCCAGAGTAGCTTGTTCTGTATCCCAATTTTCCCATGGCTGTAGCCCGCAACGGTGGCCATTTCGCTTCTTCCCCTGGGAAGTCGGCTGATAGCCATGTTGGACTATCTGTGCGGGATTCCATCCTGGGGGGTGATGAGCACCAGGCTGGGACGACTCTGGAATCAATGAAGGATTAATGTGTCCTTCTGTTATTCCAGTGTTGTTTTGAGGATGGAAATGATGGTAAGGGTTTTGGTATTGTGGACCACCAGTCATGGGGTCGGCGCTGTTGGGATGTGCTGTGCGGTTGTCTTCAAACCCACCATTTGTGTTTGGCAGGTTATTAACAAAGGGGAAGTTTGGAGTAGGGTAAAACGGTTCCATGGGAGCCATGAATCCGTTGAACATGCCAGGGTTGACGATGTCTGGAAAAGCACCTTCGTATTGTGGAGGATATGCTTCAAGAGCACCACCGAGTGCGGGATCGGTGTCTTTGGGATTTATCGCCTCCTGTTGTGAGGGGAAATCCTGAAGAGAATCGTCGTCTGGGTGGTTCAAGGAGGGTTGGAAGTGGTTTTGAGACATTGTGTGTGTTAAGGGTTAGAGATTGGGGATCAAGGAGCGAATTTTGAACGTGAGTGTGGTTGAAACGATGGCTTCATGTGAAGAGAGAATGAACGTGTGGCAACTGGCAGAAGAATAGAAGCATTATGTTAGGTGCTCAGAATCGCGTCTCCCGTGTGAAGCATCGTTGCGCGCACGCAGACTGTTCGCGCAACAGCATGTCTTTGCTCAACTGACTTCACTCGAAATTCAGCTATTCAGTGTCGGCACACTGTGAGCGGACCCGGCGTCAGGGCTTGGGGGGCCATGCAGGGTTACGTGCTAGTAGGGTTGGTGGGTTCACACCGTCAATCTACGCTGTTCATGGGTCAGGACGTGTTGCCAATATACCCACTACCACCCCAAAGTGAAGCCAATTCCGCAAGTCAGAAGGAGTAATGGCGCCAAGACAGCTCGCACCACGACCAAGAGACATTCAAAGACCCTCCTGTAAGCAGGTCCCGGTGCTGAATGTATGCAACAGTCATCTTGTGGGCTCCGAGCAAACGGTTCATCGACCTTCTGCCAGGGTATAGTCGGATGGCGCCCTCTCAGTAATACAGACTAGGAGGGTGGAAGGGGATGTGAGAAGCTTGGATGCTTCGCACGCGAGCATAGAAACCAAGGCTTCATGGGAGGTACTAGGCGGTGGAAGTGAGTCAAGGTGGTCCTGCATGTACTCCAACCCTCAATGACGGGCGTTAGTCATAGTCCAACTGGTATGTATTCTTCGCAAATTGATGCGATGGTTACCATGTGGGGAAAAGAACAAGTCGTAAAAGAATTTGTGGTATCGTGCCATAAGGAGTGTGTAGATCGTAGTCGATTGATAATAGCGGCAACGCAAAGAAAGAGCGCCTGGTACAAGCTCGCAAGCAACCCACTGCAGAGCAGTATCAATCCTCCACAAGTGTGTGGGGGGTTTCCGCATACACAAGCGCGGTGTTTGCCAGGTGGCGTCCATCCCCGGCGGAAAAGTAGGCTTAGCGGGGAAGCACGGCGGGCGGTTTACCACACTCTAAGTCTTGAACGACACCATTATGACTGGATCTGGGACCGAGCGATGCGCAGATTCTCTAATTAGAATCGATACCGCTCGCCTCAGATCCACAACCCGAGATAGTCCCGATTTCTCAAAGCAGTGAAGAGGTGTCCAGAAGAGATCTTTCCCTCGCGTCCGAGTCTCCGCAGAGGGTAATTAGATGCACGGAGAATCCGAACGAGATGCCAGACAGTCGTGAAAAGGAATTGAAGCCATCTCGTCGCGTGGGTCCGGGATGCGCGGTACAAAGGAGCTAGATGTTGCACATTAGTTGTGTACTGTCTGCTGTTGAAGCTAGGACAGGGGCGTGTTGCTACATTACCGTGAGCAGAGCATGTTGGAAGAAGCCCATGTTGGTCAAGACGAGATGAACCGCATCGTCACCTCCATCCTCGTAGATGGCGCCTATCACAGCTTCGACAGTAGTAGACATCATCTTCGACGATACCCCCGAATTGCCAGCATTGGTGATGACACACGTGTCGAGTCCAAGATTGAACCCGCGCGCTGCCAACGTATCATTTGAAAGTAGTTCATTACGCAGGCGATCCCAGTCAGTCAGCTGGAGTGGCGTGTCTGAGCAATTAGTACCTGCAGAGTGGATGCAGAGCAGAATGCATTACCGTGCTGGGTACGAGCTCCAAACCACGCAGCACAAAGCACTTTAGCTAGCACTGCATTTCCCAGTACAGCAAGCCGTCTGTTGTTGTCGACTCTGCTGATGCTGCCGCTGACGACGGTTGCAATCTGCGGAGCTGCCATCTGGACAGCTTCCACGGCGTGAGTCTTGTTGCTAAACGTGTAGCCAACTATGGCCTCGATCTGGGGTGCTCTGCTGAAGATGTCAGGGTTAGACATTGTGATTGCCGTGGTTCATGATGACTCTCGCACTGCCACACTGAAGAGCAGGATGTCGAGATGCACAGTAGACACGTACTGTGTACACACACACAATTTATTTACGCCCGGCGGCCGAGCCGAAAGGGCTACTAACGCTAATCTAACTTTACACTTCTTATGCTACGTCTCGGCCT
>MU006370.1:0-17341 GCA_010093695.1 Plenodomus tracheiphilus IPT5
AGAAGGGACTGAGGTGGTCTCAATAAAGTCAATAACTAGGTGGCCCGAAAGAGAGCAGCGTTATCGAGTGAGTCATCGCCATACGTTCAGGCTTTGCTGTGTTAGCGTGAAGGAGACCACGTCAATGGTCCACCAGTTCTCCATAGCAGTAACGTCCATCCCTTCGATGCGGGACACCCGCTGTGGCAAGACAACATCATCATGCAGGCTGCTGTAGACTTCGCATTCTCAGTCTGGAAGGTGGAAATGAATTATGTGGCTGAAAGAATTAATTTCATAAGTTGGGAAATTACCCATCACCCTTGAGCTTTGAAGTAGGAGTGCATCGTCCCGCCACAGCGGGTGTCCCGTATCGAAGGGATGGACGTTAAGTTAATTGATGTTAGCGTCAAGATGTCAAATCCATAGGATAATTGCGGCACGGCGGGTTTGGTGCGACCCAGCGATGGACGTTTTTAATGTTAATTATGAACCTTTTTCTGACTTGCCATAGTTCAGAAGCCTACTCCCTTCACTCCTAAGGCCCGCAACTAGACCGACTGACGCTTGGGGGGATGCCAAGATGACGGTAGGGCTGCTAGACGGCTTCGGGGGTAACTTCATTCTCCTCATCGCACTGTGCGCGCTCATGTTGAGCAAGAGCTACAGCGGGCGACCGTACAGCAAAGTCACTGAGGAACATATGTAAGCCATTAGGGATGTTGCAGAAGCTTCCAAAGTCAGACGCGTGTCGCAAACAGACAAATCATTGAAGGCATTTTTGTGACTTCAGGAGAAAGAAGGATTGAAGGCTTTTCTGTTCAATATGAGCTATCATAATCGCAGGGCTTGTTCCCTACTTGGCGAACTGTGCGCGATCTAGTCTTTCTAGTCTTTCCGCATAACGATATCCTCGACATTGTACTCCTTTACGACGCGCTTGCAGAATGTATTCCAGTCTTTGTCAAATAATCTGTGCCCCTCTACCTTATCCTCCGCTGAGAGGCAGCTATAGTCTAGGCTCCAGCGTGCAAGTTGTTTCCAACCGTAAAGCGACATGGTAGGTGTACCGACCATGACTTGGTAGAACTCGTGCGACATGGAGTTACTGGGAATCTTAGCATTTGGTCTTGGATGGAGTTTTTCCAACTTCTGACGATGCCAGACGGCACTTACCCAAACAACGAGGGGTTATCTGTATTGATTGTGCACGGTATACCAGCAGCTAGAAGCGAGGGGAAAGGGTGTTCTTTAACGTTCCTGCAAAGATGCAGGAGCTCGTTCGAGGTGGTACAAAGCTCAATGCATATCCCAGGGCTGCTGTCCGACCGTCTGAACCTTTCCACCAACTGAGGGTGCTTCATAAGCGCGAAGCCGTGACCTATACGTTTGGATTGTAGTGCAACGGCGTCGAACAGATTAGAGTTGCTAGGATCTGAAGAACCACCAGTGTCGCGCAGCGTCTCTCCTGCGTGGAAGAGGAAAGGTATGTCCAGGTTGCGTTTATTACATGCTTCTCTAAATGCTATCAGCTCGTCTTTGTAGAAACCAATATGGTTGGGACGATCTTCAGCTCCAACAAGATCAAACCCTGATCGTCTAGATTAGCTGTACTCCATTCGCGGTCTTACGTAGCTTACCGCAAATAAGATTTGGAAACTCGATCTTCAGGTCTAAGCAGTGCTTCATCTCGTCGCACATCCGGTCTTTCGGAATGGAGCGTGGTGTACAATAGATGATCTTCAGTCCAAATGGGAACTTATGGAGCTTTCCCTTTTTCTTAAGCCTGGCTTGCTTTTCTTCCACTGCTTTGATGATGAGCCGCATTTGTTCCGCATTATCAATCAGACGCAGCCCATCATCGGTAGGTATAGACTTGTCGAGTAGCATAGGTCGCAGCTCGGCGTACATGACTTTATCCTCGATGAGGTGGTCGATTGCCTTGCCGATGTACCATCTGTAGGCCCGCTCGTAATCCATAAGACCCTTGAAACATCGCGTCGCCTGATTGAAGCGGGCCCAAACCCTAGGCTCACGTTAGTGGGTGCTGTGGAAGCTGGGTCATGCTAAACCTGCCCGTTCACTGTTTGTGTAATACCATAGGCTTCTTCCTCACTAAGTACCATCTTGGAGCAGAGCCACGTCTCAGCAGCGTCTAGATCCACTCGAGCCTTTGATGCAGAGATCCGTAGGTCGTCGGGCTTGGGGAATCGCTGGGCGAACTTTAGTCGAAACGCCTCCCAACGCATCCACACTCGAGGTTCCCACTTTAGCTGCCTCCACTTCGGTCCTGGGTATTTCTCCGAGAAGATATTGACATCTGATTCAACCGGATCCTCTTTTCTTACAGCAAAGACCATTTCTGTCTTCTCAAGGTCCTTTCGTGTCAGCAAGTGGCGAGTACTGCGAACGTACATGTTCTTCATGCTCCGCGCTTTCTGGAGTAGCATCCTGGGGTGTAGCTCCGTATTAAAGTGTAGGTGTAATAGAGCAGCCTTCGGTACCATCTTCGCTATCTCATATAGCCTGCTCTGGTCTTCAATGCGTTCTTTGTTGGTGAGGAATTGACCGCCCATATCGCGCGTGCTTTTCTTCGGTATATTTTCAGTCGCAAGGTTGCCGAATATAGATTCCTGCTCGAAAGCTCGCACTCTCTGAACAATCAGCGCAGCCTCTTGTTCTACTTCTTTAGAGTCATCTTTGCATTCACGATCCCAAGCATGTTCACTTTCCTCTTGTAGAAGCTGTTCATGCTGCTTGACGTAGGCTCTCACTTCGTGGCCGCTCAACAGGACCGCATCAAAGATCGCTCTGGTATCGAGGATATCTGACGCAACTTTGGCCTCTCTCTGTTTACGTGGAGGAGGCGACATGCCAGTTTTGGAACGCTCTGATGCTACACGATCTCTTTCAATCGCCTCTCTGTCTCTAAGTGTGTCCGGATTCGCGGAAAAGTTGAAGAGTGTAGTTCTTGCAGTCCTCTACGAGATTGGAACTGTGTAGAGGCGACAGTCAAAGATGAGAGCTCCAGATAGCGCGTAGGCAGCGCAATGCTCAGTCTGGCCACGCAATGTGACCAATGCACAGATTGAATTGACCGATAGCGGTCTATCAGCTGGGTGCTCGTCGAATAGATTCGGCGAACTACGTGGTAGAGGCGAAAATGAACAAGCAACGACGGACGGCAGAGATGAGAATCGCAGAGGATACAGTAGTGCAGTACACGAGACAAGAGTAGTAATTAGGAAGCCCGTTCGTTATAAGGGAAAGCCGCATAGTTGCAATCCGCAGGCCCGCACGATTACTACCTAACACAGAATCAAGTTAATGCAGCCGTATATGAAGACGCTGACAGGTAAGATAAAACCCGTCATGCTAGTGCTGCCGGTAACGTTGACAGCCAGAGAAAGCATTTTCGGCGGCTAAGACGTCGATTAGCAGACGGAATCTAAGCATTCATAGAGCGATCTATGAGTTTTGAAATTTGTCTTATTTTCTGGTACAGTACAGTACATGGGATTTTCCCCGCTCAGAGACAGACGTTAGAGGAGCTCTAGTGTAGAGTTTTCACTGTTCGATCCATTAGAATCACCTTCAACAACCTGGCTAAGCGGAACTACCACTTCAGAGTCTGCTTGCCCAAGATTTGTCTTTTCGAATAACAGGGTTCACGTCAAGCTAATGATGGTGGTGTAAGCCGATGATAAACTAGAAGAATCTACACCAAACCAAATGTGTGTCGTGTTAATTACTGTATATGTTTTACTTCTTCTCCAGCCTTACGGTGACTGGGGCAAAAGAGGGGGTGACCGAATTATTTCACGTTACGCTGCGCCTTAATTTTGCTGACAGTGACGGTAATTCTCTAATGCTCGTCAGGCAGTCATCCTTGAGTGAACGACCACAGCTGGTCAACAGCTGAACTTTGTTCAAGTGGCTTTCCAATTTTAGGCTCTGTGAAATGTTCACTATTACCACAACTTGATCTAATGACAATAATTGTTGGGGACGGTGTCGGGTTGCTTCAACTGCTTACAACAGGACACTGCTCCACGGTCTTACCACTCTTGTTGAAGTGGACTTAGCAAACAGAAGACTACTGGAAGTTGGTCCAAATACAACGAGGGACAGAGAGGGTAGATGAAGCTGCTTATCTAAGGCAACTGGCCGTCATGCGTACGCAAGCAGTCATGGATACTAAAGCATTGAGACCAGTCGAAGGGATTGCTCTCATACTGTACTAGTTCCACACAAGTACACCAGAAGTCGTTCATATACACCCACTACAGCGTCGATGAGTGATGGTCCGAAAAATAGCTGTGGCGGAACGAAGACCGAACGTCGAAACTTGCAATGCCCGTCAAGCAGGATCCAAAGGAAGGGCGGCAAACAAGTCACCAACACTCAGCAAGGCCAGAAAACGTCATCGCCTGCAGCCTCACAAGATCAAGGCATGACACAGACAAGTAGTCTAGATGCAGGACTGCCCAAGGAGGCTGTTGTGAAAAGAAAAATCCATGTCCCGCAAGGAAATGAGAAAGTCACTTGCAAAGATGCGATCTGATATCGAGAAGTTGAAAGAATCCACTGAGAGACAATATGAGATCAATGCGAGCATAAAGGAAGATATTGAGAAGTCTGAAGAATCCACTGCGAGGGTGAAAGAGTTTAATGCAAGCATAAGGGAGCAACTAGAGAAGCAAGGACCTTTGCTAGAGTTTGTGAAGAACGCCGTGTTGGCCATACCTTCAAACGCTAAATAATTACATATGGAAGATCGCTGGTCCCTCCACGTGACGCAGACCTACAGCCACTGATGAACACAATAGACGTCTCTGAACGAGATCGCTATCTTTAGTATATCGTGCCGGATGGCTGGGGGGTCGACAGTCTAGATACCCTCTGGGACTTTCTGTTGCAAAAGAGAGACGCGTCCGGCGAGATTCCACCACACTGGTGGGAGCCCTGGCGGCAGCGGAGTACCCTTGACGCAAAGATCCTTGAAAGCGTCACGCGGGATTCATCCTCGACGATCTTGAAGGCTTCGACGCTGCCTTCTTCGGCATCTCGCCCACAGAAGCCGGGCACATGGATTCGCATGAAAGGTTAGGCCTCGAGCTTGCGTACAAAGCGTTGGAAAATGCAGGTATCCAGCCGGATAGACTCGCTGCTGGTGACAATGCCGTGTACATAGGGGTCGACTCCGACGACTACTCACGTATGCTCCGTGAAAATACCTAAAGGCGCCTGCGACTCCCACTGTGGACGTTGAACTAGCTTCATCTTGTCTCGCATAGCAAAACGGTGGCTACGTCGGCTGAGTGAATTGGACAGTAATCCAGAGACTAACCATAGTCTCCACCAAAATGATCGAGGCTTCGGGGGGGGCAAAACGTGCCCCTGTCGACCTCCAACATGCGCTGTGCCGGCTAGATGTGGTGGGATCTGGTAGGACATGGAACCGAAGTGATGTGCATGCATACATGAAGCGATCCCCCGGATGGGATGAGGCGGAGAACACTATGACGAAACATTTGTTCCAGGTCCAAGTCAAGCTACACTCTTGAGACACAGGCAAGGCAACACCTTAATATCGACGTGGACATGAGGCATTGAGTAGGATTCATTCATTTCTTGGCGCAAATGCTATGCTGTTCACGGGACCTCCGCCATGGATCCATCGCAGCAGATGATCGCTCTCGGCCATTTCACTGGACGGTCACAATGGCGGTTAAGGCTGGTGAGGAGCCGTTACTGAGCGGGCCCCGCCTTCGCCAGCGCTGCAACAAACTGCCGAGAGTACGCTGAGTCGACAAACTCGTCGAACTTGGTCACTTTCCTGCCGTCTTCCGTAAAGGTCAAGATCAACGCATATTCGTTCGTGTAGGGCCCAATCTTCGTCTCCGCCTTGCTAGATGCGTGTATGATACATGTACGCGTCGCAGCATCGTGGATCTCTTCCTTCACATCGACCTGCAGCTGTTAGTCAGGTCATGATCTAGGGGGGCGGGGCGCACTGACGGTAAAGTGGGAGTACAGAGGCATGATGGCGCTGAGATACGCGCGATATTCGGCGTTGCTATTGGCAGCCCGGTTCATAGAGGCCGGTAGCACACGGTGCTTGCAATCGGGCGACCGATAGGCCATGATGTCGTCGATGTCCCAGGCATTGTAGGCTTCTATGACCGCTCGAGCTGTATCTTGCTGAGCCGCCAGACTGCAAGTGTTAGGAGTGTAGCAAGATTGTGCCAACGTCTTGGCGAGTACGGATTTCCCGTTGTGGAGGGTGTGCTTGTGATAAGGACGTACTTCGGCAGGGGGACGGCGCTGGCATTGATGAGACATTGATTCAAGTTCAAGCCAATCCAGACATCGCTCGACTTCGATTTGGTGCTTGCAAGCGGCTGAGAAGCGGCACAGAGGGATAGAGTAGTAACAACAAGGTTGACGAGCTTCATGATGGCTGGCTTGCGCGACTGAACGAACGATATAGAAGTGTACCCAGGTTGTGCAGCAGACGGCCTGTTATATGAGCCGCAAGAGTCGTACCAGTGACGGGGCGTATGATTGACGCGACTCATCTCGTCGCTATGCCTTCTAGTTTGCTACTTCGCGTTCACTATCTTGCCGTGTCTCCGTCATCTTTCCGTCGCACGAGGAAGTCGGGCCACTATCTCATCCACAGCATGGCTGTGAAGACGCTGACGGTGCTATCGTTCCTCGCCAGATGATGATTGTCCTAGTCGAGACCGGGTTGAGAGTAGACTGCTCAGGTGCGATGCCGTCCCTAACGATGGAGGTCTACATCGCTGGTTCCGCTGACTGTAAGCAGGGGTCAGCAGCCCCACCTACGACGGCCTCACGTACAGAATGCGCGGGTCTCAATATATCATCCTGAGGGCTTTTATCTCAAGCACGATACTTGTGTTCTGACGGCTATCAGAAAAGCTGTGCCAATCGCTGGCAGCGCCGATGTAAGCGTTGTTGAGACGACCGAATGGTGTCGGTACACCCGTACGAAGAGGGTACCGGCCCAGAGCTTGAAGGTGTCATGACTACTTTTTGGACCAAGAGCGGCCTCTCTAGAGCAGTGTGAGAAGACTACACGCAAAGAAGTGGAGGGATCGTCTTCAAGCCGCCGAGGTCGACCCTCCGAAGTCTTTCTGCGACATGCTCTCACCGTGTGAGATCCCTTGGTTCACCAAAGTGACCGCTGCCGATAGCCCTGACGGAGAGATTGATGTCGAAGAGACTGATGACGGAGAGACTCATCACGACGAAATTGATGACGGAGAGACTTATCACGAAGCGATTTATGGCGAAGAAAATGATGACGGATACGTTAGGACGCCTTCATGAATGTGGAGTAACTAATAGGCCCTCCGCACCGACGGTAGGCAGCTCTTGGTTCTCTCATGCAGAAGTGCAGATGCTTTCCCCCGGCCCTGCGTATTTCTGTATCCCTGTTGATAATAATCTTGGTTTTTGCAACGAGGGACGTAAAGATTGTCACACCCCTACCTTCTTGCATTGCTTTGACCAGACGGCGCAAGACTCACCCGTAGCACAAACGCATATCGTTCCGTATAGCGGTGTCGGCATCGGTCCGACAACCGCAGCAGGAAGTTTTCCGTGCTATGACCTTTCAGCGAGCAAATCTCGTTCTCTAGAGCTGGAAATGGCTGGACAAATTCGACAAGCCCAGCAAGTAGAGGACGTGAGGGAGTTGGAGGCGGAGTGCGACAGGCTTGATGCCGATTGCGGCAGGCTGGAAATAGAACTGCACAGGATGCGGACAGCACTTGTCCAAGCGCAAGTTAGGTTTATGGAAGAGACAGTCAAGCGCGAGGATTTCTCTGTCCATCCGTGTTGCCCTGACCGTACGCAGACACAGACCCATTCCACGTTATCACCAATGCAGGTGCTCGATGCTGCTATGTCTTATTTGCCTAGTCACAACGGTACAGCCGCAGCTGTAGTACGTAGTATACCTAGAAAAAGGCGGTATCCTGGATCCGATGATGATGATGCTGCGCATGCGCGGAAAAGGAGGCGCTGCGGTTGAATTAGCACATATTAAAAGGAACGGATTGGATATCAACTTGCTCCACACTGACAACTGCATCCAGCTCGAGAAAGAGACAAGGCGTACATCGCCTCAAGTGAATCCTTGAGAACTCAGCGTGGTCTTCGATGCTGCAGTATCGGCGTGAAAATGGTTGAACGAGAATAGCGGGGGCTCCAACTGGACGTGGGTGGTAGTAGATGAGCACTTGTATCCTGACACAGGTAATCTATCTTAATCCCGCTATAGAGAATGAACAAGTATAGCAGAAGACCACAATGGTCTTGTGTAGACATCGCGTGATCCGTCTCTCCTCTGCGCCTCCGATATGCTTTTACTCCTCCACAAGCCCATGGTTACGGTTGACGTGACGGAAACTTCTGATTCAAACCTTGGACATGGTAGCGGCACGCATGAAGTCACACAATTTCATACTCGAACCAAGGAAAGAACCTATGCTAACTCAGCGAAGAGGCACTGGCCAAATCGTGACGTGTCGTACGTGGGCTGTGTGATGCGCGCTATGGCGTACCCAAGTGGCAGACAATGTGAGGGCGGCTTACAGCCATCACGCCAATAGCCCAGCAGAAGCGCGGACCTGAGTCTCTGCCAAAAGGCGTTCGACGGCGCGTAATACGCATACCGAGGTGTCAGCGGTACAACGACAAACTGCTTACGCTAGTTGCGAGTACCGCAACTTTCTGACGACCGCTTCGTTGCCATAACCCACCGCAGGCTGCCCTTCCGTGTCGGCACTCACAATTGAGAAGGATACTGCCCCGCATTCATGAGGAGTCGGAGAAGATGCAAATGGCCTGTATGGCTCAAGCCAACCCTCAAACTGCCAAAGCGAATGCTGTTCTGGTTCCTTTGTCTCGTATCGTTCGTTAGCTTTGCGACATCTTCCATGCTGTATTGGATGTCCGCTGGCTTCGCTGTTCGATTCGTGTCGGCTCTTTGCGCTATACTCGCGACAACAGCCGTGCAAAAGTTTGTCGTGCTAGAGCTCGTAGTAATCCTTCTCAAACGTAAGCGCGAAACCTCCGCTGTCGTCCTAGAGACAGTTCTTAGGTGAGTAGTTGCCCTTTGGCGCTTTGAAGTCGATGTTCATGCAGCCAGCAACTGGACGGAGAGTGCCCTGGCCGTGGTAGCAGCTTGGACTGGTCAGAACGTCCTAGGTCCAACTTTCCTGGTGGGTGCAATCACCATCAATCAGCTTGTCCTCCTCGGAGCATGTTTTATACATGGCGGCCATCACAGCGGAGCGGTCAGATACCCAATGCTCATGGCATCGATACACGCTCGGGCGCTGCCTGCAGGCTTGGCCTTGTTGGCATACGCTGCCGTTTCTAATGCAGGATCAGAAGGTAAAGAGTGCATTTCATCGGCCAGTCGTAGACGCTTACCCTGCTTTACAGTATCTAGCGAGAAAGGGCCGCGCGTCTACTGCATCACCGCCATATTGCTCTTGCTATATTTCGCAGGCCACGTTTTCTTCGTGTGCCGGCTGCACTCCAACGTCTCGTTGGCGGTGAGCGGTTTGCTATCGTCCAGCGATCCCAATATGAGCGTCAACTGCCGAAACAGCGACCTGTTGCCTAACAGCTTCTCCGGAAGGATCGGCGTCTCCCAGATTTGGCGCCTTCGAGATGAGAAAGAGACGTGGCTTCGTGGATGGCTGAGCCTAGATTCAGACTCTGAGAAAGGACAGCCCTTGGACAGCGCCATTGCGGTACTGACACTCTTGCTATCTTGTATTGCAAACCTTTTTTTGGGCGCTCAGTTTGTCAACACGGTGGCGGCTGAGGACACGGGCAGTTGGCAATCTCCGCTGCATGCGGGTTCCATCCTCCTTCCGCTCTCCACGAGTGCAGCTGGGCTGATCGCAGTTCAGCTCCACGGCTGCTGTTGCACGTCCGCCTTATTCCACGGCCAAGTATTGTTCGCATCCGTCCTGACGACGTTCCACTTGCTTTGTTTCACCCTACCCGTCTTCGTTCTGACCAGGTGGGCCACTGCTCCTGCACCCAGCCTCGAGTTTTTTGATGTACACCAGCTGGGGCTTCTTGCTATCGCCTTGCTCCTTCCTCTGTACCCAATGCAGAGAGGTAGTGATGACTGGTACGTTTGTAACCGCCTACGCGAGCGCAAGCTAACCTCCGTCCCAGGCACATGGGCGTGGCCTTGCTATTCCTCTACGTACTTTATGTGAGTTGCTTCTGGTGATTGCGATGATCTGTGCGCTGCTGGGGCTTCGTCGAGTCAGTATGGCTGGAGCGATAGAGTGGTCGTCGTATGGGAAGTAGCATGCGTGCTCATGCTTGGATGTAATGACTCAATATTGCGCCTTGACCCGATAGAATGCCCGCATGCCAATAATTCATTACTGCCTACCTCTTGACTGATTTTGCAGGTGCCGGCACGCACTGACTTCTTGCTGCTTGTACGACAACAGCTTCTGCACCACCCTTACGTCCGTCCCTGTGAGGCGAACATCGCCGTGACCCGAAAACAGCTCATGAGAAACAGTACGGTACTGGGATACATTTTGCACTTCCGATCTAACTTGCCATTATCGGACCACCTGGTTTTACGCTGCACAGGGATAGCCGTTACATGAACACAAGTGACTGCCCCGGCACGCTCGAGATGTCAGGCAGTGTGGAGCCGATCTTCGACCTGCGTATTCACTTACAGGTATGGCGTAACAGTCTCACCAATGCTTTGCGACAGTCACATCAAGAAGACGGATTACACACGATCAGCAATCAGACAAGTAGTTTCTACACAAACATGCAGGCTAGCTATAGACTATGAACAAAGGAAAACAGTGCAAGTACGGCATACGTTTAATCTGGTTACGAAGATGAGAAGCTGCGATGAGCGCATGGGGGACACTACGGCTGAGAGCTGACCACGACAGGACCTGCCAACGTAGCGGCTGTCAGATCAGCGATGCTAGTGAGTTTTGGCTGTGTTGCTAGCACTGCAAAGGCTGTGCCCGATAGGCTAGGTGGTACCATCGTGCTTCCGGAATTCTCGTCGAACAGGGTCAGGGCAGTGAAGACGGGCTGCGCGACCTGATTCACCCAAGCCACGAACACCTGGTTGCCCAACTGCGCAACGGCATACTTAGCAGCAGCGTCCCATTCCACGCTGACATTGGCGCCCGGACGCACATGGCCAGAAGTCATCTTGTTTATCGAGAGCTTCGGCAATATGGGAAGCGGCAGCTCTACGCTGCAAGAGCCTGGCTGGGAATACTCCAGCGCGAAGTTGTAGGCCCACGCCGGAGTCGCAGGCGTGTCGAAAGACTGTCCGCTCGCGTTGCGGTGCGAATGTTCGCCGAGAAGCGCAATGTGCTTGGCGTCGACGCTGGCGATACTGGACAACAAGATGGCGACCGGCCCGTCCGCTGCCTCCGCCATCGACATGAAGACGCCGAGGTTGATGGACTTCAAAGTGACCATAAGAAAGCTGAGCTCGGTCACGTTGCTGGGCAGATCGTATTGACAGGAAGGCACGTCTGGATTTCCCGACCGGCGGAGCAAGCTCCGTAGGGTCCGCAACTGCGTCTGCTCTTGCTGTTAAGAACTCACACGTCAGCGGAGGTTCTCTTGCACAGTGAACAAGCAGCACTACTTACCACAGCAATCTCCGCCACCAGGCTGGCCAGACCCTCTGTATCGCCCCTCGCGCTCGGCGAACGCGGTTCCACTACCCTACTCTCATTGAACACCGAGACACCCAGGTTTTTTAAGACGAGCGCCAACTGGAGGGCACTGACGGAAGACGGAGAAAGACTGATCGTGCCGTTCTGTTGGCTCGCTCCCGGTCCTAGCAACGCCCCCGTGGGTCTGTACAGTCCCGCAGAGGCAGAGGCCTGCGGCCCCGCCATAGATGTGAGCTTACTACCGAAATCTGTCTGAGTGAGTGTGGTACCACCTGGCGAGAGCCCAGCGAGACTGCTCGCCCCAGGGGTATTGCTCGTAGCGGAGGTGGCAATAGGAGCGCCAGATCCACCGATACCAGTAGAAAGACCGGTAGGCGGAGTGGAAGGAGCAGCATCGTCGACGAGTTGACTATTGTCACTTATACCACTCGCACTGGGCCCCGTGGTGGGTTGACCACTGATACCTGTATCACTCGCACTAGAACTTACGGTGGGTTGACCGGCGCTGATGAGTGGGCTCACACTGCCGTCTACAGCCGAAGTGGGAACTGCGGTCATGGCGGAGCTGCTGGTCCCTAGCACAGAACCCATGGCCTGAGTCCCATCACTCGCAGCGGAGGCAAGAGAGCTAGGTACGGCTACACCGGGTGTCAGAGCAGGACTAAGGGACCCGGCGGTACTCTCTACACGAGTTTCTGTGGCACTGGCAACAGGTGCTGCGTCTGTGAGGCTCGACACAGCGGTTGAATTTGCAGGCCCACCAAGACTACCTGTCGACAGTCCCGTGGAACCAGCCCCGTTCAAGGTCAAGGGAGCAGTAGTAAGTGTGATGCCGCTGTACATCATTGTGACTGAGGGCAGTAGGCTATTCGTAGGAAAGGGAGCCCCTGATTTGGGGAAGCAATACTGCTCCGCAACGGACACGGTAGACACATTTCCAGACTGGGCTTGACTGCGACCCCACAGAGCGCTAGCAATGAGCAGAAGGAACGGTAACGTCATGACGGGAAAACTGAAGAGCTTGCGTACTCGGCCAGGGGCAGCGACAGTCTCATATAGCTGGTGTGACCATCGCGACACGCGTCAGCTGTTTACTGTCGAACTGATGACATCTGCGCCTACTTGTCGCCCACGCTCTGCCTTGCTGCTTACTGGTGATTCAGGCCATTCTCAGTTGAAGAGCAGAATGTACGCAATCAACGAGAGGAGCACGGCGATCCGACGCTTCGCACAGTATGTCATTTACTAGATACACTTCTACCTTTCAGCTGGCAGTCGTCCCGGTCATGGCACGCCGGACTTGGGATACTCCTCGTGTGTGCTGCTCACAGCATGTCAGCAGTGTACCCTCGCGAAGCAGACACATGAGCAGCAGTGGATTGGTCTGACAAGGCGACGGGTTCTAGCAGCTGAGAACCTCTACACGTAGGTTCATATCACCCTTCGAGAAGCTACAAGGATGGGTTCGCACCGGTGATGTCCGTGCCGCTATGGACAGTAGGGGCGACTGTGAATTGTTCAAGTCCAGCGCCGCTTACATGCGTGTAGCATCCTGTGTTCGTCCTTCGACACTCGCTCGCACGAATCATGGGTGACGCATGAGCACGACAAGTACCTTGCGTCGCAGGCATTCTTGCTGTGCGGATCGCAGGCTTTTTTACGTTCAGAGAGTAGCACTCGGCATACACCGCGCTTGTCAGCGAAGGTTTGGCTATAACTCGATTCGTTCAAGCCGAAGTGCACCTGCATCATGCTAGCAGCGCGGGCAGGCTTATGCACAATCGTGTTCTAGCGTTCAGAATTTTCGACCATCTACAATTGCGACTGATGGACAATTGCGACTGATGGACAATTGCGACTGATGGACAATTGCGACTGATGGGTGCACAAACGCAAATCCAGGAAAGGCTCGCATTAGACGCTACAAGAGTCTTTGCAAACGTCCATCAACCTCCTTGTTCACGCCTGGAACGATTGGCTGGCCTGAGCGACGGACCAATGCACGGGGTAAATACAATGCGCGCTGTTTGCATAGCTCCGAAAGATCTGCCCATCCTTCACAAGCTGGTGATCCAATTACCCGCGGCAATGTGGCTGTGATCCTACGCGGAAGAACCTGGCTTGGATCCGAAGTAGCGCAGGTACTGCAACGATGTGGCGCGGCATCCTGATGACGCCGATGAAGATCCGTATTACGAAGGATTAACATTATCGCTCACAGGGGCTATCTTGGCGTGCTGGCGCCTCTACTCTGCCGTCGGTCACTAGCGTTTGTTCTAAGACAAGCAAGTGAGCCGCGCGCTACGACAGCCACTTATATGCCGTGCGAGGGAAATGAAATATGGGTCATGCACCACATATACCCCGGAATACAGAGGCAACATGCCCCAGACCTCGTGGCAGAGTTGCCAAGAATAAGTGCAAACAGTTTTCCCAGCCCTCGCAGTTTAGTAGACAACAGCGTGCACAGTCTGTATGTGACCCTGCCAAATGGGTTCCTATTCCCGAGTGCCGCACCAACGTCCATCCATAACTGATTCATGTCCCGCCTCTCAGATCAGCCGCCGTCATACGTGCGCTGCCATCGGCTCTTCATACTCGTCACTCGATGGTGCGAGACTGCTGCGCCGCGAAGGTGCAGAAAACGACACGACGGCGGCCCCGAATGCTGCAATGAAGGCATCGCCCTGGCCTGTGCCCACCTTCAACTGAGGCCTGAAAAGCAGGACCGACAGACTCGTTGCAATTGCTGGCGGGGAAGACATTGGAGCGCCATAGTCCTTCAACGCTGACGCGCCCATCACTGGACTGCTGTTCTGGACTGCTGTTCGTCGTGGCCGACGTCGACATGGCGTAAGTAGGGCGTTCGGCTGAGATGTGCGGATCGCCAGCCCCTGCGCGCGGCAAACGCCCGTGGAAGACGCAAGATCCTTGCATGGGATAACTCCCGTGACCGTTCATGCATGCGCGCGTGTGTAAGGTTGTGGGTCCACACTGCAAAAGCATCCACCCTGTAAGCGTAAGACATGCCACCTCGCCTCATATCCGTCTGAACGCAAAAGAGAAATTCCACGCAGCCTACCCACGCAGGCATCGCTTACAGCAGTCATGTCCGAAGTGGTAGCAACACAGTCCCGGAGCCCGGCGATGACTGTGGTCTGGCGAGCATCCGCGAAGCTTTGGCCCTGCTGCGCGTGCTGGAGAGGCTGATACCCCTGCACTGAAGTGTTCCCCGAGCCGTCAAACAACTCTAGACGTGTACTCTCACAGCCTACTGATGCGTAGCCACCATCGAAGCCACCGTTGCGTCAGCTCCCAGGCGCCTCGTGAACATGATGCTCACGCTTTGTCTATGGCCGGAAAGGTCAGGCCTCCTCGTAAAGACTCTGGTGCTGCGCTCTCTTCTATGCGTAATCATCAACGGTCTTTGGTTCGGATGACCGTTATGCACATTACGTGCTTCTCACCTCTAGACTATTTCCCGTGTCGCTTGGGGATCCGCTATCGAGTGTACAGGCGTACCCACATCGTGCCCCAACATTGCCCGTTGCAGAGAAAGGTGCCTGATACGGTGCGACGGCACGGTCGACGCGACAAGGGTGGCAGCACAAATATCCAGCTCGTATGCTGTTCGGTCATCGCCTTCGCTGTTGTCAGATACCACCATGGAACCTTACCATCATGACTCCTTTGCCCCCCTGGATCCGTCGTTCTATCACGAGCCGCCCGGATTTCTCAATAGCGGTACCACCAACCTTGAACAGATGTCCCCTATCGGTAATCGTAATGCCATAGCACCACCATCAGGGTCAGCAGCGTGTCCCCAGTCTATGAGGCATGTGTAGAGGCAGAGACAGTAGCTGACCCGTATTCAGCGATTTGCCGGGGAATGACCCGCAAAAGTCGAACACAGGCGACCCAATTCAAGAAGTGGTAGGACTGTTGAAGCAAACAGTGCCGATGCAAATCACCGCACAACGGCTATTGGAAGACATGACGAAAGCACAGGAAGAGTTGAAGAGGAAACAGGAAGAGTTGAAGAAGGGACAGGAAGAGGTGAAGAGAGGACTGGACCAGGTGAAGAAAGGACAGGATCAGTTGAAGAACATGATGACGGAAATCCTACACACAGGAAGAAGGTTAGGTCCTCGCAGCGACCACTCGCTTCGCCCGAGATCTCGCTTGGAATATACATCTCACAATGAGCCTGCCCTGCCAGATCAGCCACGAACGATTATTCTGCGGTACGTCCACGTCTTTTGAATATGTCTGCGGGCCGCTTATCTTCAACCACTAGGCAGGAAGATATTTCGTAGATAGCGAACCAAGTGCGATCCCAATCAACATATCCGTCACAATATCCGTCACAAAGTTATTACTCGTAGCGGTCGTAGGGTATTGCACGGCACTACACCACGTGGTGTGGAGTTTTCGCCGCGAATTCCTGTGAACCAATATATCTACACAAGGATTATCTACACAAGCATTATCTACACAAGCATCTTCAGATTCATTACAGTATTCCTGTCCCGTCTACCCTCGCTCTATTCAGCTGCGCACTCAGGAGCTTGATGTCCGTCAAAGGTGCACACTGGGTACGGTATCTATATACCTCCTTAGTGAGGGTCCGAATTGTATCCACCGTGGTGTTGCGTGCTCTAGCCGAATTTACAGTCAATCCATGCCGATGGTACTGGATGCTCGGGACGATGCGGGCATCTCGCTGCACAGGAGGGTTCTCGGTTTTGTGTACGCGGCCAACGAGATCTCTAAATTTGAGGTCGATGCGCGTGATCGGATCCTGCAAAGATTTCTGGATGCAGGGGTCTTTGACGCTGACCAGGAGTCCGTCAATGGCTTGTTCAATGCAAGCCATGCGTTCCAGCGGGGTGGGCGGTGCGTTCGGACGATCTGGCCCCCTTCTTTCGTCTTGGACGCTCTCCACTCCGCTCGAGGCCTCTTGCGTGCTTGCGTCCGGAGGTCCGACTGCAGTCAGTGCTTCTTCGTCCATCTCGCCTCCCATCGTGATGTCTGACGGAGAAGCCTGTGCAGCCTGTCTCTGTTGCCTCAGTTTGCTGTCTGGAAGTCAGAAGGCGCTTGAGCTACGATTGGCGGGCTAGCGCTAGATACATACTCTCTATATCTTCTCTGTGCTACTTTGTTGGACCTCTTACGCGCTTGCTTAGCATCCGCCGGGTCGTCGTACTTTCTGTTCGCCATGAGTAGATTGCAACGCACTCAGCGTAATGCGACGTTACCGCGTATGATAACCACTATCTGTCTGCACGGCAGACCAAGTGACAGTTTAACATCCGTAGCCATCCTGAGCCCTACGCATAAGCAGTCTGTATCGTCATCACACTACCAGCCGCGTTGTGAAAATGTTCAAGTGTAGTGGGTCTCGAGCATTAGCATAGCGGGTCTTAACATGGTCATCATTTCGATGGACGAGAACATGCTGAGCTGTAAGCATAAGCAGTTCTCACCACTGCTACAGTTCCACGCCAGCTGCGATGTGTGGATTTCAAGTAGAGTGGGTCTCAACGTCCCGTACGTTTGGGAGACGCTAGCGAGGTAAGCACAGACAATGACAGTAGTTCGTTCCTGCAGGCCCTTGTCGTCAC
>MU006370.1:19537-36037 GCA_010093695.1 Plenodomus tracheiphilus IPT5
GAGCGGTCGCATCGGCATCGCACTGTGCTTTCTCGGCATTGCCTTGTGGCTGTCGCTGTCGGCTCTCTCACGTAGGTTTTTTCTACACGACACGCGCGATAGGGTAGCTGACCCTCACAGGATTGCTCAAAGGCTCTGTTTTGCTTCTCGCCTACTCGGCAGTATTGGCCGTCTGTGTAGTCCAGCCAGACTTTTTTGAGGCATATGTGTTGTAGTATGGGTTGGCGCGGGCACGAGGACGAAGCAGTGGATAGCGCCTAACACACACCTAGTCTTGCTCACTCCTTTCTGTCATTTCAGCTATCACAATGGAAAATCACAGCATGTCGCTAGTGCACGTTCTGCTATGATGCCCTAGTCTGTACCTGCACGTAGCTCCATGCTCACACCCGTTGCTGGCGTCCCCGAAGCATCGCCAGCTTCGTCGCACCGAGGGCAGGCGCTTTGTAGCTATCAATCTAACTCTCACATCTTCACCTCTCTGTGCCTCATGTGCCCTCGTCTTTTCGTGTACTCGCCGTCTCCGTGCAGTCCCATGCAGGCCCTCTCAGGAGAGCATAACCATCCTCGAACGGACTTGTGTACTCTGCCATTGTCGGCGAGTTCAAACACGTCGGCGAGCCGCTCGTGGAAGACGGTTGCACGGCGAGGCCGCCATGGCTGTGCACCGGCCCTCGGTAATCACTTCCACCTGCGGGCGCTGTCCTGTCCTGGCTCTGTTGTTTGAGCGGTGCGAGACGGGAGTCATGGCATGTCGTGCGCCGCTCCGTAGGAGCAGACTGTAGACAAAGAGATTGCGCTTGCTTTCTGCGTTCTCTGTCACGTTCACCTACGGCAGCGTGAGCATTGCGACTTTTCCACAGGTTTCGGGACCTACGGCGCTTGCGTTGGGAAATGCGGTTCTGTTTCCTGCGGCGTTCCAACCGCTCCATCATTGTCTTTGCAGATTGCTCGAGCGCCGCCCAGTCCGTCATGGTAGGCTACTGATTTCGCAAGACCGTTAACATAAGCGCGCTTACTCGACACATTGCACCCTCTTTAGCTCCATGTCTGTCTTTCTACCATGGCTCTTGAGCGCGATCGTGCTGACGATCTGCTTTGCATCACAGTCAGCACGTGGAATTCCAGCGTACCGGTCTTCCAGCCCTAAGCACATGGCATTCCTCGGCACTGGTATTCCAGGGCAAGGAATACCAGCGGCCTGGTATTCCATGGGCTATGCTTATGGGCATGACACTGTCAGTCCGTAAGACGTCATGACAGGTCTTGTCGGCGAATCGGCCACCGGAGCATGGTGCTTACAGCGTGAGCAGTCTGCATTCTGCCCAGTTTCAGCCTCTATGGAGGGCATGCATTATGCTCTACGGAAGCTCTATCTGAGTGAAGGTGGTGCGTAGGCTGAAGTCGCCGCGCTATACTCGACTGCCCACAAACGCCGCCAGGATGGCAGCCAAGAACGTCGCCAGACTACGCTTACGCCCTTCGCTGGTCCGCGAGGGCTGGCTAGCGCTCCCGCCCACGACGAGCGCGGGCGATGCATCGGCTACGTAGGGTGTACTCTCTTGCCTACGCGGGCGGCTGCCCTTGCGTTGGACGAGCTTGTGAGAGCGCCTCGCACCGTTTCCGGTCCGCCCACCCTGTCTGGAAGCTTCACGCAGCCTATTTTTGTGCCAGACAGGGTAGCGTCTGTCGCTTCGGCAGCGATGGCGACCATAGACAGTCTCTTTAGGATCCTTGCGCGCGCGAAGCACTGCGCCCAACGCAGCGCAGAGCGTCTCGACAACCTGATGTGTCGCCAGTGAGCCTGAGCAATCCGCAGTAACATCTAGCCATGCACGAACCTGTTTGCGAGACAACGCAGACCACGATGTCGATCGGGAGAGCTGCTTCATTGCAATGGCACGCTACAGTAGGGTAAGACTGAGAGCGCACCTCGCGTCGTCTAGAAGAGGCCTTTGCTTACCAGAACGTACCGAACAAGAGCTCGTCGTCCCGCCATGTCCGCAAGGTGCAAGGCTTTGTGACGGCGCGCAGATGATGGCTGTGGGGAGGATCAAGCTAGCGCGGACGACAGCGTGCAGACCGAGATGGGAAGTGCGCTGGAGACAGGGAAACGATGGGCAATGTACCTTTGCACCGCCCGTCAGGACGTGCCCCTCTCCTTACGCTCACGATCACGCGGCTATGCGATGTGTAATCGAATGCACGAGCAAAGGGAGCAGCACCTGTCATTCATGGTCAGCAGCATCCTCGATACTGCTGCAGACATCAGGCCGAGTTCGACGACGCATAAGCTCGTTGCGTGTCGAGCGAGCGCGGCATGTACCAATGGCCATCTCACGGTACGCTGCAATCGTCCACTCCTGTCCTATCCCAATCCGGCTTTCGCGCTTCAACGCCTCCCGCAATCTCTTTGTGGACCACTGGGGTCGGCCGGCCACATGTGCGACGACACCGCCTCCTTCTCTTCAACATATTGTCTTGTTCTAAAGCATTTTTGTTTGATTTCGTTGCTACAGTAACGTCCATCCCTTCGTGACGGAAATCCCTATGTGCTGGAACTAGCCAATCAGCTCATGGAAATTAGGCAGAAGTGCGTGATTCAAGTTAGCCAACGTCCGTCACTGCGTAACGGGGCACCCTGTGTAGCGGGACGCTACAAGCACTCCCTGACACAACAAATGCAACAACAGGCTAGAACAACAGATATTATCAGATTACGTTAGCAGCCTTAAGCTACAAAGTTATTCTCGTCTCGTATCTCTTAGGAAAAGATTCTACTTACCGTGCAATACAACAATTTAGTAAGAGCATCACGCAACCGCCTCACTTTGGCCAGCAGTAGATGCGTTAAAGGCTCGTACATCTTGTTGGAAGCCCGTCAGCTCACTGCGCTTGAGCTTGAGAGGCTGTCGTGCTGTGTGTTGCTAACTTGCTACACACAAAATTTATTTACGCCCAGCGGCCAAGCTAAAAGGGCTACTAGAATTGAAATAATTCGCTGATTTGGGAAGCTCCTGAGGACACAGAGTGAATCAATTGTGTGCAAAGGCACAAGTAGGAGGGCGTGCAGTAATACGCTCGTAGTTGATTGATTGTTCGTCGCTAATGCGTCGTGAGGGAATTATGGACTGGGTCTGATTACATGACGTATACTCCTTCCACACCAGCACGGAAGGCACCCACCTCCACGGCAAGAAGGACATAGCACCCAGACAGGGCTGCCCTTTTTTCTACTACTAGCACTAACGTGAGCCACAAGCGAGCTAATCACACAAGCGAGCTAATCACTTTGCTAAGACAACACTACCTTCTGCTATCTATCACAATGCTACAACTACCTAATCTTAAATCACTTTCCTACGCCGATTAATTAGTCCTTGCTATCTAAGCTATGAAATCTAATGCATTACTAAGCTAGCAACGCGCTGCTGCTATCTACAATATTCCTTAAAGCACGCTCAGTACCTGACGCGCTAAAACACCTACCTAACGCGATATCTATCCTAATTTATTAAAGCTAGTAAAGCACAAGGAGGAGACAATAGTCCAGTATATTAAGAAGCTTAACGCTCAAGGTTTTGCTCCCACGCTTAGCTACGTACAAGAAATGACTGATCAGCTACTTGTTGCACGTAGTGGTACCTAGGTGTAACGACGCAGGTAACAAGAGGAACCGAAAGTTATCCGATACTGCTCAGAGGCATATGGGAGTGCGCGCAGATATCAGAACAACAAGTATCCTTATTCCTATAGGTCTTGTACGAAAGGACAAGAAGAACTTGCCTGTCTATCTAGGAAGAAGGTCTACTATATATACATCAAGGTCGGACCTAATCCGGGGTCTCTTCCCGTCCCGTCCTTATCAGCTATGAGTTGTCATGCGGGGTATGGAGTTCACCGCCAGATCGGATCTGGTTCGGGCTTGATCGACGTTGTGGTTCGTACGCCTCTCGTCCCAAGGCTGTCGTGATCGATGTACTTGTTACAGTAGGGGGTGGTCTGAGCGTGGGTTGGGGTTGGGGTTGGGCCGAGCGTGGGTTGGGGCTGGGTTAGGGGTAGGGGCTGGGGTTGGCTGTAATATACAATTAGCGCGTAGGATTATTGGGCACACGCCTAGATTATGATGGTAATTTATCACAGGATTGGCCTGCTTATTAGTCAGACCTAGGGTGGCAAATGGGTTTGGGTTGGGCTGGGGTTGGGTCACCTAAATAGATAACAGTTAGGCTTAGTTGGCACTAGTTATTGCCTATTTAGGTGACCCATCCCCAGCCCAACCCGAACCCATTTACCACCCTATTCAGACCCAAGTCAACCCAGTGGAGACAACCCAGCCCCGACCCGTGACCCGTGCAGCCCTACCACAACCCCACCCATCTTTAGCGTCGAAAAATCTGGGTAGGGGCTGGGTAGGGGTAGGGGTACCATTACGTAAGGCCCTACCCCTACCCAACCCCAACCCATTTACCAGCCTACCCGCGGGGTACGCTAGCGCAAATGCGGAACTGGACTAATCGCTGTAAAGTCACGTGCTGGCATGTTTTATGCCACGTTTACGGACTTGGCGCCGCTAGTGTGTTGCTGTAGAGAGGCCTGCAACTTTAGCAAGAACCACTGCTGATGCAGTCTTTGATGCTGCCACTATTATGGCCTCTACAATATCCTTCTGCGACGCGAACGCAGACTTCTAAGCGGGCATCGTTAATGGTCCCGTGAGCACCATATGCTACCCTCCGCCTAGTAAGGTTTTAAATAGCGCAAGCTGGGTCAAGGCAGACGCTAACAATAGCCCTACTAAAGAACGACAAGAAACTCTACCATACCGCGCCGTCATTATACCCTTTTGTCGTGACCTCGACTTAGTCGATCGTAACCTGCACGGAGCTCCTTAAAGCACTCTGGTTTCCATATATTCTGCAGATCTACATACGTCGTCGTGGTTCTAAGAGATGGGCGCTTACTAGCGGACAAACTGTATGTGTTGCGGAGAGAGTGTCTCGAGAATACTAAGTGTCACTCATTGCGAGTTCCTTCAATATGCCACAGCCATCGTGCGAGGCATTCCGACAAGTTTCAGGGAACTTTTTCTCGGCCAAATACGATAATATTCACACCGAACCTGGCCATTATATAACTCTGACTACCGTCGCTCGAGCAAGAAACTGTGCATCATCGGGATGTCCCTTCTGCACTATTCTTATGGCCAGCGCTGACACGTCACTCTTTCAAGAAGAGGTCCTCTACACCAATATGGTAACCTTGAGAAGAGCAGTGATCAGCCCCGAACAGTCTTTTCAGCTTTTTATCGGCATGGACGATTTTTCACGTACATTCATCTATCGCGTGCCGCCTGAATGGAGTATGTCTCGCATTTACAAGAGCACAATAGTCACGATTTGCTAAGAGAGATAGGACTTCCACTTGCTGAGTTAGATAGGCCTTGGGATGAGTTGACGCTCATGCGAACTTGGCTGTCTAATTGCGTGACCAAACACTCCAAGTGCAAGCAAATTGCTAGCCGAGGATCTCCAAAACGTCTCCTCGATGTTAGAGCCTTTGCCAGTTCAGACGACATTAGATTGGTAGACTGGCAAAGCGTTCCGACCACAGCGAAATATGCCACCCTTAGCCATTGTTGGGGCCCAGCCAATCACCACCCAATCTGCACAAGCAAGGCCACCTTAAGTGACAGAATGCTGCGGATCCAGTTCGAAGATCTCTCAATGACGTTTAAGGACGCCGTGAAGATCTGCCGGGATCTAGATCAGAAATACCTTTGGATAGATTCTTTATGCATCATTCAAGACGAT
This sequence comes from Plenodomus tracheiphilus IPT5, assembly GCA_010093695.1. NCBI lineage: Eukaryota > Fungi > Ascomycota > Dothideomycetes > Pleosporales > Leptosphaeriaceae > Plenodomus > Plenodomus tracheiphilus. Next base: position 25,351 of record MU006370.1, read on the forward strand.
GGAGAAGATTGGGCACAGCAAGCGGCTGCTATGGCTTCTATTTACGGTGGATCACATGTCACTCTGGCTGCAGCTAGCTCCGCAGACAGCACTCAGGGCTGCCGGACCAGGCCAAGGGAGGCAGGGATGCCAAAGCTATCACGATACCAAGATTTCAATTTCGGTTCTCGACGCGTTAGAATCCTAGAACACTCGCCGGCTTCTTGGCATTCGGAATTTGGAGACAACCCTCACAAACATGAGGGTTACGGATCCAATCCGTTACGCACGAGAGCGTGGACACTACAAGAAAGAGAGCTCTCATTGAGGTGTATCAACTTTGCGCAGGGGCAATTGCTTTGGCAATGCCGTACTATGAAGGGTTCATCGGAGCTTCCGTGGCAGGAGATACGGAAACACGACGACTTCTACCCCTTACCGCTAAATCTCAATCAAGGAGAAGACTTCACGTCTGATGGTCCAGCCTTTCAACGTGATTACTGGTACGGATTAGTGGAAGATTACTCTTCCAGAAACCTGACGGAAGAACCCGATAAACTGCCTGCTTTAGCAGGCCTGGCCTCAAAATTTTCTGAGGAACAGAATCCTGGAAGCTATCTTGCCGGCATCTGGTCAGATCACCTACCATCGGCACTTCTTTGGAGAACCATACCACTCTACAGCCGCAACCGGGACCAGCCCATTAGCCCACTTACTGCCTTTTCGCCTCGTCGTCCACAGGTGTACAGAGCACCTAGTTGGTCATGGGCTTCCATCGATGGAGAGATCAGCTATGAGAGTCAAAGAATTGATTACTGCGATGACACACGCCGTGTCTTCGACAGTAGCTACGGGAACTTCGAGATTACGGGCTCTTACGATCAATTGGTAGCAGCATTTGACACTCTTGGTACCCCTTCGGATGCCGTGTTACGAATGCAAGGTAACATCACCGAGCTTCAAATTAGCATGCAGCAAATCGAAGGTGATTCTTCTGAAAGTATTCGACATCTTGTTTCGGCAGACGGTACCACAGTGGGAGCATTTTATCCAGATATAGTTGATGACTTTCGGTTTGTGCGGTCTGTATATGTCTTGAGCATTCGCTCTGAGCCATTTTACTCTTCTGTTCAAATGCCTTCCTCTCTCTATGGAAAGGATGTTTATTCATCTGAACTGGCGAGCTGGAATGACCATAACCTAAGAATGGGGCTCGCTTTGCTGCAAGCAAGGTCAGGTGATGTATACCGACGTGTTGGTTTAGTGCGCTGGCTGTCAAAAGAGGTCTTCGATGGCACGCTAGCTGTACAGCTAAGGATTGTCTGAGATGAGAGGTCTTCAGTAGTTATACATTTGATTATAAATTAAGCAACACAGTGAAGAAAATGGGTTTTCAAGAACGATGAAGTGCGGCAGGATGGCCACTAATTTAGAACAAATTCCTTTATGTATATCAATCAGGGTGGGGTGGAGGTCTAAATAGCTCCACTTCATCCTTTTTAGTTTGTTAAATTTCGTTATATAGACTATGTAAGCTAGATATCAAAGTCAATTACGGAGCTACCTACGCACCGCACTATCTCAGAATAGATACCTAATTCTCACTGCCAAGGGGACCATGCGGTGAGAATAAGTTAGAGTGCAACCCAGAAATTAGTTCTGCTCACCACTGTAGAGTATGCAATAAAGTCGATGCCTGATAAGGATTTGCTGGTGAAGTCGTGACAGGGATGTTCGAAAATCCTGTCAGCAAGATGCTATGCGTAGACTGGGCAAATGAGCGACGATGATAAGTGTGATATTTGAGTCTGGAGGTGCTCAAATAGTCTATGGTTGCCAAGTCACATTATTTAGCAGAATAATATTGGGTACAAATAGAAACGGGTTCTTGCGATTGCTTTCAGGGCAAAGTGGTTGTGGCTCACCGCGCCTGGTGGCTCTTTGTGCCGGGATAGACTCTACTTAGTGTTAGAAATTGTGTCTGGACAGGAAACGTGAAGCCAATATATGGCGTTACAATGAGCGCCACCCCTCGCTTAACCCATCGCACGTCACATGACTATACCACGTGACTGTATCACTCAGCTCACAGTGATCCAAGTGATCCATGAAGTATATAGCCGCGCAACAATCCCTATAATTGGTGTGCTCAGCCTAAGTCACTAAAACAGCTTCTTCTGACCAGTTTTGTGATTCGTTACCACTCCTACATACAGACTATCCCCGAGAACCAACCCCAAAGACCCTTCAGTCTTAACAGCTAGCTCCTTCTTCTAACTAGTAGGAGCGGTCAGCAGCAGGGTTGGTGGCTCGGTAACCTGGTATATCAGGCGCCGTCGCTCATCATGTGAGCTGTTAAGAAACACTTTCAACAAGTCAGCTATGATGGCAAGGTGCTATCGGTAAATTACGAATAGGCTGCTTCTATACTGTACCTTTTGCTTGGTGGTCCTGCTTCATGAGACAACATGCAGCTGTCACAACGCATCAAGCTACTTGAAAACAATCATACGCTCGGCATACATTCCTTGAAGAGTACATCATGACTTAGGAAGCTTTTATATAACAAGCTGTATACCAACGGGCTCTCGATGAGATGTACGAGCTTTTGACGCAACTACTGCCCGCTAAAGGGAAGCACTTGCGTGACGCTTGTGCTCAATTATTGTATTACACAGTAACCACGAGCTATTTCTAAAAGACACTGGAAGAGAATAGACGTTATAGCTCATAGCTACTAATCCGGGAATGTCTATTCCTCTGACCTGTTGTTGAGTCGAACATGTTGGGGAGTGTCCGTGGTGTCCCGTCACGCAGGGTGTCCCGCTACGTATAGACGGACGTTATTTACCTAGCTTTCGCGCATAAAGTCTGTGTTCGTCCTTGCCGAATTCGCTGGCTATAATTCACCTGAAGAGGTTTTTTCTCCTTTGCGAGGTTAGATCCCACTCTTTATCTTGTGTAATCACTTACCCAGAGAACATAGGTCTTCTGCGTACCCCAGTCCCAATGGTCTTCATCATCTGCCAGAGAAATATCGAATGCCCAGAGCAGACGCACTATAGTGAGGCGCATCAATACTTGAGCAAATCTAATTCCTATGCAGCTATGGCGTCCCAAGCCAAATGGACGAATTGGAGCATGAACTGTACCCAGCAGGAACCGCCCTGGATCGAAAGCGTCTGGATTTGGGAAATTGTAGCCTTGTCGATTCGAGGAGTATTGATGTACAGCAACGTGAGTCTGTCATGTCAGTCCGTCGTTCAACACATGGGCTCTCTGGGCAAGGGAGGGTACATACACCTGGAGGAATCCAATGACCACATATTATGCTACCGCCGAGAGGGACAATCCGAGGAATTCCCACAACCACTGGTGGATCTAGTCGCAATACCTCATCTATCACAGCACCTAGGTAGGGTATATCCTGTACTGTGGAAATAGCAATGTCAGTCTCATTAGCGAACTTTTCGCGAATGGCCTTCGTTAGCGTTGACAAAGCCTCCTTCTGCTGTAAGAGTTCTCTCAAAATGGCTGTCAACGCGGTTGCCGTCGTCTCACTCGCAGCAAAGACAAAGACTGTTAGGTTAGCCTCCCATTCAGCGTGGCTCATGTGCAACTTGTTGTTGCCATGTTTCTTATCGTCGAGAAACCGTTGCGCGGGTGTGACAAAATCGACCCTATCGTGGCCCTCCACGTTGAGCCGGCGATGTGTTTTGTTGATACTCATCTGCCGAAAATTCCGCTTGGCTTGAGAGATGCTTTTCGGCATCATGTACTTCAGTATCTTGTCAAGTGGTGAGTAGAGCTCAGCAGCGGCGATCAAAGCCAATGCCTTGCCGAAACTTCGTGTGATCTGTAACCAAGGATGTTCATGGCCGTTTTCAGGATACCCAAAAGATTCGCCGAAACACATATCTCCGGCCAAATCCAGTGTAAAACACTCCAATTTTGTCGTCATATCCACCATTCTTACGCAGGGCTGCGGGACCGAAATCTCTTGTCCAAGATCCCTGATCAACTTGCGAACGTGATGCTCAATGATCTCGGCTTGACTTCTCAAGCTCTTTCCGGAAAAAGAGTGTGAAAAGATACGCCTGAATAGCGCGTGATCTTGCTCGTTGGATGTCAAGATAGAGCTCAGTTCCTCCTCCAGCCGGTTCAATCCCTTTCTCCGAATCGTTTTTCTGCTATAAATATCCTTCAACGCTCTGGGGTCGGCATAAGATAGCTCATTTGGTGCTATACGAACAACGTTCCCGTACACTGTGTGGAAGTTCTTGAGCTTCTGGTGAAGCTGACCTTGATAGACTGCTACCAAATAGGGGAGCCGAAAGGATGTCCACAGAAATGGCCCCGGAAAGTCGCAGAGAGGATGGAAATACGTGTTGTACAGGGACATCTTGCGTATTTCGTTTTAGCTCAACACAAGATTATCATAGAGTATACTTACAAGCAGCAGAAGCATGACTATCAGAATGCCGAAGGTCAATACAAGCCAAGGCATTCTTGCGATCTGGTATAACAGGATGTTAGTACCAAGTCACTGTCTCAAGCATCCTCTGCTGTTTGCTAAATACCGTTTATCACTAGGATCCCATTCGAGAGAAGACCAACGCTCGCGGTATTTCACGTCATGGAACCGCCCATGCATGGTAGAATGCCATACCCCATGTCATGGGTCACATTGACTGCGTACCGAAAATGCTTACCTGCTGATGCTCCGGTCTGGTGACTGCTGGCTATCTAGTCAGCACTATCGAGAGCAGGCATCATGACCATTAAACGTGGTATATTTGTGACTGCAATATCACATGCCACAAAGTAAAGCAAGTCCCTAACTACAGAAATGTCACCCCAGCCTGATAGTTTGACCCCCCCCCCGCCGCCGAGGGGCCTCGCCTTCAAACCTATCCAGACTGCATCAAGAATGATTTAGATGGTTATGACGCCCTACAAGAATATAAAGATGAGATATTAGACTGTGCCTGGCAGTATACGCGATGCGTAATTCCTAGTTGCAGCAACGTCAAACGGTACATCGCATTCATGCGAATCATCATTATCGGCACCGTTGCTGAGTCTTGGGGCGAGCTCATTGACGTGTCGGCAAGCGACCAAATTCTGGGCTATGACTTAGAGGGCATTTTGCATGATTTGTTTGCTGGAACGAAGTACCAGTATGCCTCAATGAACCTTGAAGTGGATGTTGCTGACATGCGGTGTTTAGTGCAGCCATGGCTCGAGAGTTTCGTTGCTTTCTCTTCATTACAGCAGAGAAAAGCAGTGACCGCCGAGCAAGTGCATTTTTTCAGCAGTACACAAAGGCACTCACTTCATCGCCCAAGAATTGGTTTCGCATTCGCGACGCTGACGCCCTTGCTCGGTTCACGATGGCAGCCGCGCTAGCCTGTAACGATTTCGACGAATTTTGGTTCAACGAAGCACAACTCCAAGTCCTCTCCGAGCTAGCAGTGTGCCAATACGACGCGGTAGCGTTTCACAAGCACCATGCAGAAGCAGAGGTTTGTAGTTCTTTCGCATATCTGCCTCATGACGACCGCACAAAAGTATATGAGCGGTGCCGACACATCGTTTGGGCCATGGACGCGGCGTGGATGTTTTCGCGTCAAGGCCAGGTGGTTCTCAACTTCATCCGATTTTTCTCCGGCCCTATCCACATGATGATGAGGAGGTATAGATTCGTTGAGGAAGATCTGACTATCGGCAGACCGGCAGATCATGATCTCGAGAGGCGAGCAAAACAGAGGGAAAAGCTGTGGTATCGGCCGAAAGAGAGAGAACTCTTTAATCCTGCACAGTTCGAAGGATTCAGGCTACCAAGAGCAGAATTGATGTTTGAAGGCCTGGCGGAGATGTTACGGCCTGGCGCAGGTCGCGATTGCCCGCAGTGCCGGCCGAGTAGTGACCCTGAGCTTGGTGAAGGGAGCAGATTTGGGGGCACTATACTCTGTCAACAGTGCCAAAATCAGTGGCGGGACTACTCGGCCTGCATCGTAGATCGCTTGAAAGTATTTGAAGGTTGTTTAGGATAATTCAGAGTCACATCAAGACAATATGCTCCGTTCACATACGCAGCTATGAGCCCAGTGATCCACTATTCTAGGCGTACGTAGACACACCGAATCCCTGTTTGTCCTGCTAGCCATCCGTTTGTGTCAGCTGCACACCACTGACGACGACACTAGCAGACAGAGGGCTGTATTGTGTTCTTTCCTGCTACACCTCGAGGTCTGTCGAGCCTCGCGTCAATTGACGTATCTAGGGCCTCCTTCGCAACATCTTCACTGAGTGAACGAAGCTCCTCGTGTTGCGAGCCACGGATTCCAGATGGAATTGATGGTTGGCAGCTGAGGGACGACGAAGAGATGGCGGAGTTTGTCAGGGTCGCGGCGGCAGCCTCGCCAAAGCTCTACATTCTATCGTCACGCCTCGAACGTGATATCGTTGGCGAAGCCGCTGCTGCCCAGGTGGAAGGGGAGGGCCATTGTGGCTGGACGTTCGGACACTTATGTAAGCCACGGGCTCGTCCCCAAGACCCGATTAGCAGCGACGTTTGCGCCGCGCCAACAGGCAATCATTGTCGCAACTCGTCGGGAGAAGCAAGCGCCTGCTTGGTTAGGCCAGACTCTGCGACGGACGGCGACAGCAGGAGCCAGCGCCGCTTCCCTCAGTCTGCGGCCACGCGAGATCCGGACGTCGGGCTTAGGGAACCACACCCTAAGAACGATTACATAGTCGTCAGCATGCTTACGGTTCGTGCCCCTGACAGGCGCGGCGCTAGCGAGTCAAGCGTCGCGAGGGGGCTTGTACGCAACGTAGGTACGCCTCGCGGGAGCGTAAGCAGTTTCCCCCGCGGAATCAGGTCCCTGACGCCTCGCTAGACGCTAGAGGACGTGCAGTAGCTACAGCCACTAGCGCCTGCAATGTCTGACTCGATTGCCCCACACGACACGTTGCGAGACGCGGCGGACTCGACCGCGCGCCAACGTCTGCGAAGTCATCGTCGGTCCCCCGCCTCTCAGTCACGGTGGCAACGTCGCAATCACCCCTACCCGTACATGGTCTGGTAAAGCAGCAACTGGACATAATCAAAGATCACCCCATAGGGACCGGACTTGCTAGGGCCTGCACTGACGCCCGCGTGTCCATCGGCTTCAACGATCGCGAACAAATCGCAGGTAGAGTGGACTAATCATACCAGCGAAGACCGCTAACACGATACAGCGAGCCCACGCTGCTTCATCAATCTAGTCCTTGCTATCCAGTCACTTCCAGCTGCTGCGTGTTTTTGGTTTTGGAGCAAGAATCTTCAATCTGTGTTATATCCCATGTTTTTTTTCATAAACTTGTAGGAGTTTAGTCTGTCGTTCTGTTTGCTTGTGGGTTTGCCCTTTTGAAGATCGGCTAGGCGTTCAAATAGGTCATGCACGTTGCGAAACTGTCCTGATTGCGTCACGCAGGGTTTGCAACGGATTTTTGACCCCTCACACGAGCTGCACCGTGTAGAGTCATCAGGAACCACTATCTGAGCCACTTCCGCGGCGAGTAGCATCATGGGCATATGATGTCACATGATGAGGCTAACGGAGCATTTTCGTGATGGCCTACATTCGCGTACGCGTCGCAGGACGGCGGCCTTGCCTAATCCGTCTTAGTGGCTCCTGTAAGCTGCTTACGGGGTAAACAGGGCTAACAATAAGCGAGCATCGATCCTGATTATGCTGCCGCTATGGACGAGCCGCATGGACGCTGCAAAATCTTCTTCTCTTTTGACGACGGCAAGTTCAGTGCGACTGGCTGACCGCTGACAACAGCCCTGCGTGAGAACCGAGAGCGATGTTACAAGATGCTTACGGAACGGCTCATGCCAAATCACTGTCGTCGATTGTCGCTCGTCACTATGCCCGACCTGCCACATCGGGCTTGTGCGCGTCTCTGAAAACCATGCTGTAGATTTTAGTAGAGCGAATCTTCATGAAAAGGAATGTCTTATTTGAGGATGCGACAACCCGCTGTCTGTCTGACGATAACATAATTTGCGTTTGAACAGGATGTGGAAACCAGTGAACTGGGAGTATGTTCGCTTTACAGCCAATGGCAGAGCCTACTTTCTGGATCCGGACCACCCGGACTGGATACAGGTCGTGGAGAATAATGTATGGGTATCAAAGCTCGTGTCATCGGTAAAGCAGTACGTTTTCTACCACACGTCTCACTTCACTGAGACTGGGCTAACACTGGACAGGGGGATTATGGGTGAGGACATGAAAAAGATCGTGGAAGAAGCGGAAATGTCGTTACCCCAGCGTCAAAGCGGGACCGAGACACCTGGGCCCTCTCAGTGTCTAACTTTGCCGTCTCTCCAGTCCTATCATGTAAACACTTCATCGAAGCCTCCGTGTCACGAGCCTGTCGGCAAGCACAGGATGCCACAAAGACGACTACTTCCAGCATCCAAGTCCATTTTATCCATATCCGCACGAAGGCAACCCTACTCTCAGGCTGCCAGAGAACAGGCGCAGGCTAGACACGGCTTTACAGGCGGATCCTATTCGATAATGGATTATTACAGCATGTAGATCAGCGACTTGTAGTCGTACCGTCGATTCGATGTAGCGGCCAGCATTACTAAGGAAGATATCTGTAAACGATTTGTGGTGGTGCCGTGTCGATTCGCACTGCACGAGGAATTCCTTTGTCTGAGCAGGGTGGATGGTGAAAGGTAGTACGAGCATGCCCAGCTTCTTGTTGGATTCAGCAAGGGCAGTGGAAAGGATATCAGTTCATGTCTTCGATCCGTGGTACCATGCTCCTGGTACAGACAGCTTGCTACAGTGTAAACCATAGCGCTAGGTACGCAGTAGAAGCAAACAATGGTATCGATACAGATATCGTCTCTCTCCGAACGTGCATGTGCGAGTGGATATGGGCGATTTTCTGTCGAGGATGCGGCGCCTGCTGCTCTTCCTTGATAAGAGGGTGGTCACACAGGTATCCTTTGATATCAAAAGCTGTGCGTGACTCGTGCCGCTACGGGCCGGCGCAGAGTTGGAGGATGTGAATGAGCTTGTGGCATGGTACGCCGATAAGTGCGTGATGTATGTCTTGCGGGAAGCGCTACTGACGTTGTGCCCGGCTCCGAGCACCTAACTCTCCCTCAGAATGGCGAAGGGAAGCCGATTGCCTGGCCGCCAGTATCTATCTATCTTACATAATGATCCTCTTTTCTGTCCGAAGCACTGATACGATGAACGCGGTAGAAATCTTTTACATGCCTATGTCTTTACACCAAAATCCAGAAGCGGACTACGTACTCGAAGTAAGGAGTGAATCATGGGTTTATCTCCATAACGGCAGAACCGGAAGATTCTCTTTTTGAATCACATAATGAGTGTTTAATATATACAAAACAGGCCAGCCCGCGGTAGCGTCATAGAAAGGGGTTTCTACCTTGCACGCCAGCCAGCGGCCTCTTACTTGGCATGCGTCCCACGTTCCTATCATGGTGACAAGGGCAGCTCAAATTTCTCGCTCTTCGGAAGATCTCGTGAGCTGAAACCCGACATTGCGTGAAAGGACCCTTCCGGCAAGGTCCATGTTTGTGCGGCTGTGCTCCAATAACTGAGGTCGCGCCGCTTCAAAACAAACGCAACTTCTCTTGACTCCCCTGGCTCCAAGCTAAGCTTTTCGAACCCTCTCAGGCTTTTCTCAGGAGCGGCCGCTTCGTCGGGATAGGCGAGGTACAGCTGCGGAACTGCCGATCCGGCAACGTTGCCCGTGTTCTTGACGGTCACACAGGCAGTAACGAGCGCCTCCCAAAGTGCTTCGTGTCCTCCCGGAGGAACTTCTGCTTCTACACTTGGTGTGCGGGATAGATTGGTGTCGGGTACCCTCACGGTGAGCGGCGACAGCTCAAACGTAGTGTAACTAAGACCAAAGCCAAATTCGTAGCGCACGCTGGCATTCTTTGCGTCGAATTCCTTGTAGTCAATGAAAGAGCCTTCCTTAAAGTCAGCGTTCCAGGCGTTCGGATCGGTAGTATGCCGCAAGGCTGTGTCGTTGACCAAGTTCTTGGCGTAGTCGTCCTCGGTCTTGGCGATAGTATAGGGCAGCTTCCCGGACGGATTGACGTCGCCCCACAATATGTCTACGATGGCATTACCTATCTCTTGGCCAGGAAAGTGTGCAGCCAGGATGGCAGTCACGTTGGGGTGGTCAGCCCACGGTAGCACGTTGGGGGCAGCACCATGCAGCACGACCACTGTTTTTGGACATACGGCGGCGACTGACTCGACGGTCAGCGTAGAGTTCCATCCAGCGAGCAGGGTCGTCCGATCTTCTCCTTCACTCGCCCAGGTCTTGAGGAACACAAGGCATACGTCCATGGGGAGGGGCGCCAGGGAGAAGAGACCACCGCTGATGATGGCGTCGTTGTCTGTGATGTATTGGACCAGCGCGCCGTACGACTGAGCACGCGACTTGATCGCCTCGAGTGGAGATACAATCGACGTGAACCTTCCCGTGCCGCCACCGCCGCCCACGGCAAGTGTGCCGATGTCATAGTCGCCTTGGAAGGTGCCGTCGCTTCCAATGACTAGCGAGTACTGGCCGTGCGTAAGGTCGGCAGCACCGTTGCCAAAGACGCCTATGTTCATAGGCTGAGCCAAGGGGAGGGTTCCGGTAT
>MU006370.1:49351-60518 GCA_010093695.1 Plenodomus tracheiphilus IPT5
CTGGGGACAGCTGGCTTTTGTTTACAGGAGTGAAGTGGGGCGGCGCGGAGAACCGTCCACGCCGCGTCGGCTGTCTGCCAAGCTTGCTAACCGGGCATAGCTGCGGAAAAATCGCGGCTGAAACCGAGTAGGATTTAATAATAATAATAATAACCCAAATCTGCGACAGCAAAACAACGCTGATTGGCCTTCGCAGACGGCCATGTGCTTGGCGTCCCATCCACATATTAGTGCTCTGGTCATCCCTCAGACAATCGCTATCTGCCATTCTTCAACATGTTCCTCGCCCCCACCGACCTCCACGAAGAAGTACACTCCTTTCAAGCCCATTGTTCCCTCTGGCTGTTTTGATTGATTATATGCAGCTACCTCCTATCCTTAGCTCGAATGAGAAACGTATCCTTATCCCTCCACCTCATTCAACTCATCCCGTGCTGTCCGAAGTATCTCTTTCATCTCATCATATAGCTTCGGGTTCGGAATCCTCCACCTTCCGCCTCCAGGGAATATCTTTCTCCGCAATCTGTTAACGCAAGGGATCAGAGGCTGGTAGTACGGCGTGAAGTTTTCTTCTGCTGCCTTGAGGAAATCTCGCTCATCGCCCACTTCCCCTTTCTTGATTTTGGCAAGCTCTTCCGTGTCGATATAATTCCACTTCTCGAATTGGGGTGTCACCCTTCCCTTGTTCGGACCATCATAGTGAATGCATATCCAGAAAAGCACCCAGAAGAATGATTCCAAATCGTGCATAAAGGAATGTAGCTCGTCGTCTAGGAGGACTCCGATCGCCATGAACGCTCGCGTGCCGGTCTTCCCTCGCGCCCCTGACGCTTTCTCGCGATCCTCCTTGATAGCAAGGTCCAGGTCGATTAAGAAGGCAGGCCAGGAGGGATTGTCCTCGTCCTCATTCACCATGAGGTTGTTCGGCGAGATGTCGCATTGTAGCATGCCAGCCCGCGTATGCAGCGATTCGTATCCTGCGATGCAGTTTTCCAGCGCAGACAGAAGGCTAGTCTTGGAACTCGCCATGTATATAGGCTTCCCATAGTCTCGGACAATGACGCGACGGTGTACTCGATCCGCCGTCGCCTTCCCTCCTTTTACGGGAGAGCTCGAACAGGTCCGCTTGCTGGGTGGTAAAGGCGCGTTCGTGCAGCTCGAGGACCGCTTCCGTCCGGCGGCGCTTCTGCTTCGGCCTTTCCTTGAGAGGGAGTGAACAGTTGTGCTTGGAGGCGGCATTGTGCTTTCCAGCTGGTAGTTTGTTGCTTTCGTTACGTCCAGGCCTCGGCGCACGTTCCCGCGGATGGTGTCGTCCTTGCCGCCCACACAAACCGTCTCATGGTGGAAGTATCTCGCCACATTGACCACATCCTTGTCGGTTGCCTCATGTAGCAGTCTGCCCTCCTCTCCGCGTTCCGGGTACTGCCACGAATCCTTGATAACGAGGGGTGCCCGCGACTCGTCCCCTTCACGACGGGCGCTCCAACAGGTCGTGGCTCGACCGGCAACACAAGCCACGCGTTTTATGACCTTGTCGAGGATGAGCCGCTCTGTGCGACCATCTCGTTTGATCTCGATATACCGCGTATCCCCGGCTGAGAAGATCGTGGGGTCGAACCCAAGCTGTTCCTCGTTCAACCATAGGAACCCGAGTACGGCGGAAACGAATTGTAGCCCGTCTTCATTGACGTCGAACGGCGAGGAAGCGATCCCCCCAAGTCGGTCAAAAACCCACAGTCGCATGCGGGATCCACATAGCGTGAAGCCGAGAACGAAGCGGCGACTGTCTTGAGCGGCGAGGACCTCTCGTGCATATCGTCCGAGGTCGAGCCATGCTTTGGAGGCTACATCAGCCGATGGATTGCTCTTCAGTTCTCCGGGCACGAGAATCTGCTTCCAGTGGCACTTTGAATCCACGCCAGCGCTCGGATCGTCCACAAAGCCGACATCCAACTTGCGCTCGGCTGTGGAGCCTTGCAAGGGCTGGTGCGGCTGTGCCAGCGGTCTCCGTCGAGCCCTGGAGGCGGGCCGGTGCCCTTCAGCGAAGTCGCAGAACTGGCCAGTACGCTCTTCGAACCAGCTCAGGACGTCCCTTTCCCTTGCTCCATCGGGCCAGCCCTCCCAGCCGCCCTCCTCTCGGTAGAGCGGATTATCCCCAGTTTTGCACCTTTCGAACACGGCCTTCGCTGCAGCCTCGAGGCCTGTGATTTCGCCGAAGAAGGCTTCGAAGAAGCCAGGGATCCCAACGTACATATGTCCCAGCTCCTCCTTCAGCACGTCGTCTACGTACTTGCGGTGTTCGGTAGAGTTTGCGAAACTGCTCGTGCTGCGTAGCCACGGCGTTTGTTGGAAGGAGGATGTGGGACGGGGCGGAGGGGTAGATTCGGTGACGGCGTCGTAGACAGCATCCCAGATGACTTCATCAGGTTGTTTGGTGAGGACTGCGTCTAGTAGGGGTTTGATCCGGTCGATGTCGAATTCGTCGGAGCTGACTGCTGAGTTCAGCCTCAATAGGTCGTGGAAGAGATTTTTGCTCCCATTCTTGGACGGAAGATATCGAGACGCAGGAAGGGTTTGTAAAAAGGAGACAAGCGCAACTAGCAGATGCTGGATTTCTTGTAAAGCGTTAGCAGTGCAAAATAAGCTTACAAGTCGGTATTACCGTCATTTCCTATCTGTTGAAGCGCTTGTGAGGAGCCACGGATGCCTATATCTTCACATTTTGAGTGGAAAGAGCTGCGAAAGCCATCTAGGCCTCCGCCTATGGGCTTAGACTGGATGATGCGCGATTGTGTTTCGACTGTCATTTCGGAAACCACGCAGAAAGCGGCGAACAAGCGGATCGGACAACGTTGCGCATGCGCTTTGGCGCAAGCATCCTACTTGGAAGACAAGAGAGATTGAGGAAGAAGTGTGATGTAAGAAGAGACGATTGGGGGTGATGGAGACGCGAATGGGTGGCGCGGTTGGGGGCTGCCCGGAATAACTTCGGCATTCCTTGTCGGCTTAAGAGATCCGCCGAACCCCGATATGAAGTGCTAAGAACCTTGCCGCAATGTTTTCGCCCTCTGGGCAGAGTTAAGAGCAAAAGAACAACAGCACCGAGAAATGCTTCAAGTCGCGCAACGGACACAAGACGAGCTTAAGCAGGAGCAAGACAGACTCAGAGCAACACTAGAGCAAAAGATTGAAGAACAAAGAAGGCTCATAGTAGCAATGGTGGGAAAGACCACAGAACAAGCCGACCAAGCGAAAACGATCATGCAACGCGTAGAGAAGATAGAAACCCAGCTGAACAAGATCGAGACCAAACTCGACACAATACCCAGCGGAACACCGTCGTACGCGGAAATAGCGCGTACACCACCCAGTAGCCAACCACAATTAGAAAGTTTTATATTCAAATTTAACAACTGATATCATGTGTGCCGAAGGCTAGCCTCAACCTCGACTGCACCAGCCGTAACGAGATCACCAGCCCCAACTCACTGGGTGAAGTTCTATCGAAACCTGAGCGCGGGGAATAGCACTTAGAAAAGGAGCGCGTCGAGGTATCTGAAGTCCTCGGCGTCCGAGTCTTGGACTCCTATCATTCCCGGGAAGCCGCTGTCGTAGGCGGTGCCGTAGCGGATTAGGATGCCGGCCTTTCCTGCAATTTTTATAAGTCTCGTTTGAGGCTCGTTTAAGCCGGTCTGCTCTCTCAAGGCCCTCCAGAATGTATCCCTTAGGTCATCCACGTTGTCGAGCCATTTCCATCCGCTAGAGCCCATGCTGCCGAGGGCGCTCTCTACTGCGTAGAGGGTGAAGCCGAAGGGTAGGATGCTCGCGCCAGGCCAGTCAACAACGCCTGTAATTTCACCGCTATCAGGATCGACCAGGATGTTCATCTCGTTGAGGTCGCTGTGCGTGAGGACCACTGGATAGCATCCGTCAAGAAGCGCTGGCAGGGCGGCTTGTATTTCCTTGACGGCCGGCAAGAAGCGTTTTGGGAGGGTGTCGGCTAGGTATTCGAACCTGGCGTAGCATTCGGTGCTGATGGCGGACATATTGGCCAATCTCGAACTTGCTAGCTTCCCCTTTCGCCACGACTGCGCAAAGAAACTTCCATTTTATGTTAGCGGGTTGACGCGAAGAGAAGAGGTGAAGATATAGTAGTCTCAACGAACCTCGCTAGGCTGTGCACGGTCTTCAGTCGTTTATCGCGTGTGAGAGAGGGGCGAGCGATGATATAGTTCTCTCCATGGAGCCTGTCCATCTCGTATATTGCTAGCGGTGAGCCGCTTGGATCGCCAACCCACCCGAGCTCAGAACAGCTAGGCACGACCTCTCCGTGAATGTCTTTTGCCAACTCCAACATGTTCATGTCTAGCAAAGCAGTCTGCTCTCGGAATTGAATGATCCTGTCGCCGCTTGGGCCAGCAATTACGGTGTAGCTGGTCAAGCCTTGGATGTTAACTGGCCGGATCAGTCCTCCACATCTTTGGCGGGCAAAGTCATCGCATTGTATCTTAGACGACGACGCTCCAGCCCCGGAAAAGAAGCTATCGATGGCGTTGTTGAGAGTGTAGACGACATTAGGCATGGCTGACGGTACTGGGGCGAGATGACGAGACCCTCCTCGTTGTGTCTAGTGCTCGTCGGACGGGAAAAGTTCCGATTAGGGGAAACGTAGAGCGGAGCGCGAAGCAGAGAAAGAAGGCACACAGTCGGGGTAAAAAGCTGGCGAGAAGTGAAAGAAATTGTTGCGCTGCGCTCGTTTTGGGTACAGAGTACGCGGCACGTGACGGTGCCCCCTTATTCAGCCGCGCATGGGAGTGGCTGGGTGGTGGCTTGTGCGCCGCTGTGGTCAGGATTTGCAGGACCAAAATGCGTTGTGCTGTCCTAAGGCCTACTCAGTCTCAAACTGGCGATCACACTCGTTATAGGTATAATCAGAGGTCTGACGCTGTGTAATACGGTGGATTATATTTTCGAGGTGGACTGCAAGGCGTGTGCGGACACGAAGCACGTGCGCCAAGCCTAGCTGTCCAAACTTCCATGGAGGGTGACGGTGCGCTGGTGGCACGGAAACCTAGGTTGATGGACAGTTTCCACGACGGAAATTCGCGCTAAGGCTGGAGAGGCTGCTAGGTGTGAGAGACTTAGGAAACACCGTGGCGACTTTTATTTAATCCAAAGCTTGCATGTACTAGTTATAGGAAGGGAGCTACAATAATGACTATTCTAACTAGCTCCTCCGCTGGCCGCAAAACCCAGGCCGTGGCTGCGCTGCTCCCGGCCCGGCCCGTCTCGTACCGAGAGCTCCGGGCCTTAGTTGACGATGCCGTCCATCAGTCCCCTGGGTGCCATCTCCTGATGTCTACCCTTGGCGTGATGGCAAGTCACGTGATCCTCGGGCGATCCTCGCCGACCACGTCACTCAGGCCCTTGGGTCGCAGGAGGCGTGGTTCCTTCGCTCCTTCACCTTGCGACCTCTTGTTACTTGTAACAAACTACTTGAATAAAGTATGGAGTTATATTGTTAAAACTAAAAACCATGAATTAGATTTAACTCTACATAGTAGCCAATCTAATGCTAGTAAAGATAATTTTCATTATGTTATAGTAATAACTATAATAATCTTGTTGCTAAATCTTTGAATTTAATAGGAGTTAGCGATTCAGACTGGGGAGGAGACCTAGTAATTAGAAAATCTACTAACGTTATAGGCAATATATTCTTATTACGTACTTTACAAGATAATTATAGTTATTACATCGAATGCGAGTGGCGTCACACTATTCCTTCCGACCCCGCCCTGCCACCTCCCAAATCGACAGTGCTGACCTGCTCAAGAAAATCCTCCAGGTCAAAGACGACATACCATGGTGCGGCACGGATGTGCTCTTTTCTAGTAATTACTTAGCTCTGTGCCCTAGGCAGCGTTGCACGGCATGTGTGCCTTGCTTAGTGTAGAGGGTTGGATGCCGCGGAGACCTCACAGTAGATCCACACCATTATGATACTTTCCTGATTTGGCTATCGAGATTATTTTATCGATTCACGAAGAGGGAAATCGCCGTCCTCCCAGAGCCGCTACGGAATGCTTACACGCATTCACGCAATTAATCGTACTTTATAGAATGCTGATTTGTCGGAAGGACCCTGGCTGCAGAATCACCTGTCTCTGAACTGATAGGTGTAGTATGCGAGGAGATGGACAGACGATTGACAGCATGAGGCTGGTCATTATCTCTGATATCGCAGACCACCGCAGCTAACGGAGGTGAACTAAAGTGGCACAACATTATCTAGACAACCGAAGCTACAGCCAATCAGCGCATCTCCATATTGGCTTTCAGTGGGTTCAACTTGCTTGAGATGAAGGACGGGGTTTGACATGTAGAGATCGTCGACAAGCTGATCCCTCCCGTCGTCGGCGAGAAATTCGGTACTGAATAAAGTGGATAATACCTGGATTGGCACGTACAGCAGCGCCCGGCCTACTAAACGACACGACGATCGTACGTGCTTTACAACTGCATGGAAAAGCATCGTCGAACATATTGAGAGGAATTTTGGGATGTATCTGGACAAGTCGGGTCAAACACAGATGAGTGGGGTAGTAGTTTTGAGACAGAAGTTGGTGAATTCGCAGAGTGCGTAGTGTCAGCAAGTCAGTAGAGCCAACCAGCTGTGTACAACCAAATAGAATGAAATGCTGCCTCATCTGGAATGGCACACCTCCCCTCGAGCTATTGACTGTACACGCTTACACAGTGGCTGCATCATTCCAAGCCTTCAGTTTTGTGGACACAGGGCTTGAATTGTAAGGCAAGCCAACCGGCTCCGTGGAATAAGAGAACGGGAAACTCTATAAACTACATCTACACTACATAGAACTCCACGTCTGCAAGCAAAAGACAGGGTAAGACTCATTTCCAACCCCCGAAGTCCGGCACTCAATAACTAAAGGCTTCCATTTGCTGTATGCAATTTCAGGCAAAGCAAAACTACCTTTATCCTCCATAGAACCCACTTACTTATCATCCCCATCATCAACCCCATCCAATAACCCCGGCACACTAATTGGCAACTTAATCCCACCCAGCGCGAACAAGAAACCCGCAGGGAACGGAATAATATGTCTACCAATGTGCAATCCATCCGCAAACAGACCCGTAAACGTTTTGTCGCTCAAAAATCCGGAGAGAGTACCTTGCTTGGGGGAGAGGAAGCTGGTGTTGATTTGCACGACGCCGGAGCTGTAGAAAGAGTAGGTGTATGTGTTGTCGGAGACGGTGCCGGAGGAGAGGATTGATGCACGGGGGACTACTGGCTTGACAGGGGTGGGTAGAGCGGGGAGTGGAGGTAGTCCGGGTAAGGCGGGTAGGCCGGGGATGAGGGGTGTGGGAGCGCCCGGGGGACCTGTGGCTGTTGTGGTTAGTCTTGTGCTTGTAAAGAATGGGAAATTACTTACCCGTTGGAACGGCGGTGGGAATGAGTCCACCAAGGCCTAATCCACTGACCACACCTGGTACCGCTCCGAGCAGGTTTGTGGGTATGGCGCCTGGAACACCACCCAGAATGGCGGGAACATCCGACACTAGATTTGGCACTCCAGACAAGATACCAGCAGGTACGGGAAGGATCTCTGGGACAGTGGGTATGCTAGGGAGCAAACTAGGCAGACCAGCCAGATTGGTAGGCAAGCCTGTGGGTAGCGCGACTGGGACACCTAACCCGCTTAGTACATCGAGAGGGAGAGCGGTAGGAATAGCAATGGGGACTGGTAGGCCACCAAGGACACTGCCGAGGAGACTTGTGACGGGCTCAAGGGGGTTTGTTGGGAGAGCGGTCGGTAGGGCATTTGGTAAAGCGGAGAGGACCTGGTCGAGTGGCACGCCTGTGGGCAGGGCACCGAGGATACCGGTAGGAACCGCTCCTAAGATGTCGGTGGGCAATGCGCTTTCAAGACCAGCAGGTAGATCGCCAATCTGCTCTCCCAGTGGACCTAGGATGTCGGTGGGGAGAGCGTCCAAGACATCTGTTGGCAGGCCTGACGCCAAGGCGCCTACAAGATCCGTGGGTAGTGCACTGGCCAATTCGCCGAGGATATTGGTGGGCAACCTGGTTGGCAGTCCCGATAGCACTTCACCTAGTAGACCTGTTGGCAACTCCGTCGGCAAACCCGCTGGGAGCTCGATCGGGAGCCCAGGAAGAAGTCCGGTGCCGTTTGATGGCAGGCCTGGGATCTCGGGCAAGCCAGTCGGCAGAGCCGCAATCACGCCAGGGATCAGGTCGGTGGGAAGAGCCGACAGGAATTCTGGAACAATGCCGGTGGGAAGAGCTGAGAAGACATTGGGGATGATGTCGGTTGGGAGGGCTGCGAGATCTGTTGGTAGAGCGCTGAGTATGCCAGGTACTAGATCAGTAGGGAGAGCTGACAGAACCCCAGGCAATATATCCGTCGGTAGGCGTGGTATTGGGCTTCATTCTTCAGAGGCCATATGCGGGCTGGGTTGAGAGGGTTTTGACTTTCAAAGAACTGCTCGCTGTTAGACTCTATAATCACACACTGGGCTATTACATACCAACTGCAAAGCAACAGAGGCATCGCTGTGTGGGACATGGCATTCAAGCACTAGTCCTTCATTTCCACTTCCAACGTACCGAACGACATTGAATTCAGCAGCCTGATAGGGGTCTAGCTTCCCCGCAGTACCCTTATATGGTGAGAGGAAATGGTTGAGTTGATTATGGCGAAGGGTCTCAGTCGGAAAGTGTCCGTTTAGCAACATCTGACTCTTGTGTTGGTTGTTGCCGTAAAATGCACCTTGAGTATCGCCTGAGCTGGGAGCTTTATTATTAGTCGCGTTTCAGGTTCGCTGGCCCCGCTCGTGCGCTGATGCAGGCCATTCGCACCTGTCAATCTGCGTGGACGCCGTTAGAGCAAGTCCATCTTTCTAACGTTTGCTATCATTAAATTTAGTGGACTGTGCTAAAGATTCGTCACATAGTCTCTATCCTATTGTTACCACCTTTATAAGGATCGCAACGAGGCGAACCGAAGAAGAGCGAATCATGCACGACACGTGTTTGGTGGAACTTTCTCTCGCGCCCGCGGTTCCTACCACCGTGCCCCCAAGAAGCAGCCTTTGTTGCTTTTGCCCCATTGCCCCAAGCGCCAATTTTGACGTACTAGCAGGACGCCGCCCTCTTCGCTAATCAGTATATGAACTGAGACGACGCCACAATTGCCGCAGATATAGGCGGTTTGAACGACCTCGCGCTGTGCGACTAGAGGACACAATCGGGTGTAGTCGCTCGACGGCAACGCTGGATGAGCTCGGGATAGTTGGCTAGGCGGCATCAGAAACAGCAATTGGCGTTGCAGCGGGGTCAACGGGTGATGACAACGGTAGCGAGGGCGAAGCGACATGTGTGCGCCGATAGGACGCTAGCACGGGTCCTGGTAAGCAGCCTTGAAGTCGCGTCAGATGTATGACGAATCCATTTGCTTCAGATTCCCTAGATCCGTTCGGACAACGAATGTCTAGTCTTAATTGCTATTCGATCCCAGGTGATGCTTGCCATTGCCGTGCATAGGGAAGCCGCTCCCAACTGTGTCGCCCACTCAGCTTTTCGGAATACTACCGCCTTTACTAAAATGACGAGCTTGTGACATATGGTGTTACTGCGGATTCGAGTAACGCCACGCACACCATTGCGGCGCACCTACCGGTTGACAAGAGGGCTGGGCAACGAGCAGCCAATCACGCCAGCATGGATCATTGATTCTATCACTTCCTTTTGTGCTGGTGTACGCCTGCGGGAGACATTGTGCGCGCTCAAGTTGATCGACCGTGGATGGTTGTGGTCCTTATTCTATCCTCACCTTTGTGGAGCCCTAATCACGTCAGCATCACATATGGTACCGAGGACTCGCTGCCATCCAAAACCGATGCATTTCCGTCCGGTGCCGGGCCCGCGTACCTCTCAAGCCTGGATATGGAGGACGAGATCTCGGTCGCTGTGGAGACTGGTGTCGAAGCGTTCCACCTGCCAGAGGACTCGGAAAACGTCCTGCTGGTTATGATTGCCAAAGGTACTGGTAAGCGGCCGCCGACTCACACATTTCGTGAATAACTCGCGCTGACTGATCACAGGCCTAGCTCCTTTCAGTGGCTTTTTCCGAGAGCGCGCGGCGCAGATTGCGATGGGCCGTGTGATAGCTCCAGCTTTCCTCTTCTATGGCTTTCATGCGGAAGATGACTGTGTGTGCATGAGGCGGCAAAGGAGGACGCCTGACGGACACTAATCAACATCGCCAAAGAGCGGCTGTCGGAAGTATACGATGCGCAGGTGGATGACAAGTCGGCCGAGGAATCGCTCAAGGGTTCATGGTGCGAGTGGAGGATTTGTGACGCTGTGCCCAACCAGTCGCGAGTGGTTGCACAGTCGCTCCTGTAACGCGCGAGATGTAACACGATCGCACTGCACTCGCGTGTCGATCTCAGGAAGTAGCATGGCGTAGATAGGGGTAACAATAGAAGTGCGAATCTTGGCACGAGGTTTGCAATGGAAATGATCTAGGTGAAATTCTCGTCCGGCGGTGAATTGTTCCATCACGCGCACGGACCGGGATTGCGGAACATCATTAACTCTGCGCTGTTCGGACGTGGCTGACCTTTAGTCGCGACCAATTGATAGAGAGCCGGCTGATCAGATTCAATAAATGATCCGCTGACGTTACGCCACGTGTTACGATACGCTGTGAAGGACGCAGATTTTGCACGTAGTGGGGTAGCTGACGGATCATTGAATCAAAAGCGGCGTGAGCGCTGATATCTTACAATCCCCATTCCTTAGCATCCGCGCATCTAAGTCCACCACGCGCAACCCTCTTGCGCATCGGGCAACCGTTTCACTTGCGCCTATCTTGGAGCTTCTCAAAGAGTTCTCCTTTGTAAGCGCCTACTCTCCTGGCAAAAGACACCTGCTCACTATTCTAGTTTTCGCCGACGCCCGCTGCTCGACTTCGAGAAAGCAATTCGCACAGCTGTATTGAATGCGCTGAGAAAAATGTCAGAGGAGAGCAAGCAGATGGCATTGGGAGGGGAACCAACATATTTCGAAGCTGCCCGGTTTGTCATGACCGAGGACATGACTATGATCTTCCAGGGG
>MU006371.1:0-58226 GCA_010093695.1 Plenodomus tracheiphilus IPT5
AGCAGACAACGCTTCAGCCGCCGAAGATAGGACGCTGAACACTTGGAGAATCTCTTGGAGAAGCCGACTCTAAGCCAGCCTGCCGCCGGCAATACTAACCCACGAGCGTCTGACGAGGTGCATTAAATAGAGAAGAAGCGTTCTAGATATAGAGAAAGGGTTCTGACTTGGATGATAAGCTACAAGAAGAAGCGAGCCAAAGAAGATATATGGGCTAAGGAGGCCGAGACGTAGCATAAGAAGTGTAAAGTTAGATTAGCGTTAGTAGCCCTTTCGGCTCGGCCGCCGGGCGTAAATAAATTGTGTGTGTTCCGTATACGAAAACACGGACCTGAGGACAGCATGTCAGCCCGAATTACAAATATCCTTTGAGGACTACCTTTTTCGAACAAAGTATCATGCTCGGAGAATGGCGTAACTATCGCCCGGCGGGCTTTGCAGCTGATCGCAACCCGATGAGCTTTCGCTCGAAGTGCATGACGAGCCTCGTCATTTTCTTAGAAGCAACGCAATACTTTCCCTCCGGTGAGGACTCGGCGAACACAGGCAGCTTCCATACATCACCTCTCTCGTATAATTTGTAAGGCTATACTCATTTTGATACACTTCATTGATTGCTGACCTTGTATACGCCTGTCAGCCGATGATCTTTACGGAAGAGTTGGGCTCGAATTTCGAAAATCCCAGCGTAGCACGTGAATTGGAGTCACCTTTGTTGTTGTACAGTACATTCATCTATTATCCCACTCAACATACCACTCGTGCGTCACCGTACCGAGTTCATATTCAGCCAATCGTTGCATCATTCGTCTCTTCGTAATTAATGTGGGGTGGTGGAGAGTCCACTCGTTCGGTCTGTATTCAAAAACGCGGACTTGCAAACCTCTCTTAACTATATCTTCATCCTGTGATAGGATTCTTACTCCCTACCTAGGTAGATCTGCTATGGAACGCATACAGCTCCTCCACAACGCAACTGTGCCACTTCCAGAGCACATTCTCCACGTGCGTTTCACAGATCTTGAACCCCTCCTGTCAATATCGTTTGCATTCGGTACATCGATGTTGCTTGCGCTTATCCTTCTCCTCTTTCTGAATCAAATGTTCGATGCAACTGACATACGATACTTTCTGCAGGTCATCGCGATACGGCACGTCGCGCATACGTCTTCGCTGATTGGGTATGTTGTCGTCGAAGTTCTTGGTGCACTGAATTATGAACGCGCCTTGACGAACGTTGTAGAAGGCGCATATGAAGCCATAATTGAGGTCGGTTTGAGCGGCGTCTAGACCTTCCCTGGTAGAGCTTCAGCCACAGAGAGATTTCGGGTATGTTTTGGCTGATAACACATGAGGGATGATGACTATATATGAGTAGCAATTGCTCTCATGACTCTCGAAGCGCTTCATTCGCTTCTACATTGCGGTGTGAGTGGGCATATACGGGCTCACTGCTACTGAGTGGCCATAGCTCTCACTGAAGATAAGATACCTATCTACGTTCATGCAGTCGTCATGTCACGCTGGCGTTTGGCGGTGGTTTCCAAATTTTCCTATGTGATTTCCATGTTGATATTTGAAGCGTGATCAATTCCTGGCGAGTGGGATATTTCCGCAGTGAAAGGGTGGCTGGGACGGTGGATGTTGCTTGTAAGATGTCGGGAATGGCGTCACCGGCACCTTGAGTCGTGATTCGTGATGCATACACGAATGAGATCAGTCAAGAGCTCATATGTCACTGAATTTTGACCTCAGTGCCTGACAGTAACCCTTGGTGATGAATTTTGACTACCCATACTCAAGGCCAGCTTACTGTGTCTCCGGTAGTACGGAGACGTCCATACACGGCCCTGCAATTCTCACCACGGGCTGGTAGCTGCAGTGGATCACAGTCCACCCTACTGTGAGGCGATGGTCTCGCAAGCCATTCTGTCGTCAACAACACGCGGTCAGACTTCCAATGGTGTCAACCAGCTGGCATAGTTCCGCCACACGCAAGGGTTTGGCCAATCGGCGCACCAGACTTAGATCAGCGGATGGTGTTGACGTGCACGCATTGCTCCTGATCCAATCAATGTGTGTTGTGGAAGCGCCGCAGAGCTGCTTTAACATCATCGAAAGTCTGGGTGATGAAGCGGGCGCAGTCAACACAATGAGCAGCTTGCCACATAGCGCGGAGCCCTGTCCAATGGCTGGATTTTGGTGGCTTATAGGAGGATGAGCAGGGAGCCTGTTGGCGTTCTATGATGTAAGTGATAGGATGGTATAATCAGGCTGAGACAGGCAGCCTTGTATAGAAAACGCTTATAAGATCGGGGCGGCGGGTAAGTTGACTAGCTTTCACTACGCACCCTGCGACGATGACTTCGGCATATTGTCCTGCCATAACAAAACCTCATAGTTGCCCAGCATGACGAACAATTACTACAGCGATAGTGACAGTGACAGCGACGGCGACAGGATCAGGGACAGCGACGGCCATGTTTACGATGTCAACGATCCTCGCACCCGAGAGCATGCAGCCTACAAGATGGCCCAAGAAAACGGTGCACGAGCTCGCCGTCGATACAAGTATGGCGATGATGTGGACGCTGATGGCGATAACTTTTCTCCTGATGAAGAGGACAACAATGACTCTCTGGAGCTGCGACTTCAGAATGCTCGTGAGGCACGAGGCTGGGAACTCGAGTAAGTCTTGCCTGATCTAACGGATACGAAAAGTCTGACTTGGTCTCGTATGTAGTGAAGCAACCCGCCGCTATGAGTGGAACGCGCAATGGACTGGTGGGGCCCATCAAGGCGTGGAGGAACAAGCTGATAAAAGGATGGCAGACGTTGAAAAGTTGAATGCAGAGATCGAGCAGCTTGAGTGATTATGCTTCGCCCAACCTTTTCGAGCTTTATACTAACCTATATTCAAGACGTCGAATAGAGCACGCAAAAGCCGCTGAAGCGCATGCTGCGGACAACAGTGATCATAGCGACAGCAATTCTGAAGATGACAATACAGAAGACGATAAAGACGAAGATGAAGATGACGATGAAGATGACGATGAAGATAGCAATGAAAAGCGCGAAAAGAACCTTAACGATGCGCGGAGCGTCCGTGCTGCAGGGTACCATACGTATGATGCGGATTCAGACGAGGAGGACGAAGATCAGGCTGAGGTCCAGAGCCCTGATGAAGACTGGGACTCGAACGAAGACTAAGACCTCCTTACAAAGATAGGCTCTTAGCTCTCCCTTACACCTGAGCAATATATTTCCTTTTGTACAGCAGTAGTGACTCGTGAAATTGTTAGAATTTACTTGAATGTATTGATAACCCAGATGTCATGGGAAGACGTTGTTGAATGCAGTATTGAGCACGCTGAGCATGTATTTGCATGCGTTCACCTTCTAGCCTACCATCCTGTTTTTCGAGAGTAAGACTTGTCACCTTTTAGCCTATAGAAGTAGGTACGTGTAGCTCATAGGTGGTGTTATTTGAGTTTATCCTATCCTAGGTCAGTTCCTACGATAGGTACTAGCGCAGAGTTGTTTCTGGCCAGATTAGCTAGTATATGGGTACCAACTAGTCGACATCAAGACCTCCAACTTTTAATTTTGTTCTTCCTGATAGATACTATTGATAAGCCGTTTTCCTCGCAGTATATTTCTCAACGCTACCGTGTGCGGTTACCATTGTGAACAGCGTTGCGAAGCTCGTGAAAGCTGTGGGCAACTTCATTCTTAGTACTAGGGGATTGTTCACGTCATGCAAGCAAGAGTCTAAGCGTGGGCCACTACGATATCGAGCGAGGTCTTGTACACGACATACACCTCCAGAACCTGGGAACACCTATATATACGAAAGGAGACCATCACGTTTACCATTGATGACATATCTGCAGCTACTTCGCTTCGACTTGCAGACCTTGCGCGGCCACAAGTGATGTGAGACTGCTCGCGTAGTGTCCTCCACCGAGTTGGCCACAGGCATACAGGATCTGGGACTATGGTTTGGGTGATAGAGTCAGGTGACTTAATTAGATTCAGAAGAGGATATTGAAGTTCCGCGCCTGGCCAAGGGAGGTTATTTCTATGCCATCCTGACTTCGAAGTTCTAGAGGCCTCACGTTCGAGGCCGCCATGGTATATGAGTATATATGAGGTACGCAAGGGTATGAATAGCCGGACCGTACATTTTGTAAAGTGTCCCGCGTATTGCCTGAGAATGTTGCTGCTCAATAAATCGAACCAGATATTGGGCAATTGTATGATGACTCCTATTGGCAGTCCGTAAGCGAGGTAGATCATGCTCGAGGATCCCACAGGTATGGTTTGCGGTCAGTCTCTGTGACGCAGATGAAATGGCATGTGCTATTTTCACCTACAGAAGTAGAGCTTCAGACTGGCCAACATTTCTGGTCGTCCTGAAAAGCTAACTAGGCACATGCTGGGATGCAACTAGAAGCACAACCGTCCATAAAATACTCAACAAGAGAAAGCTTGGTATCTACTGGGAAATTATCTTTCAATCGCGAAACTTCGATTCCGTATCTGAGTGCTCAAGCCCATGACCTAGGGCGTTGGAAATCATCTTGCAAGATGCAGCGCCCAAAAAGTAAACAAGTCATCTCAAATCAGCGACCTAATATGATGCGTATGCTATGCATGAGCCGTTCAATAGACGAGACACACTGCTAGCCTTCGCAAAATTCGCGTGCTGCTGACATCGACGAAATTTAAAGCACGTCGTTCATGCATCGTTGCGACCTAAGGTGAAGCTGACTGTAGCCATATAACTTGAAGTCAACCTGGTCAGATGGAATATAAGCAATTCAGTGCACATATTTGGCCTTGGAAGAGAGGTTGTGAGATGATGTGTGTCGAGACGGAAGGACGTTCTCAAGAATCAATTCGCCTCGCCGGCCTGTGGGAAGGCCGAGCCAATCACTACTGGCGGCAGGAGGCTTCAACGGGTGAACAACCAACCGACTCGCGCTTTCGCTACGAACATCAACAAGATGCTCGAAGCCATCAATCTTGAAAAAAAGATCATTTTTATTTTGCTATTTGAACTTATTCGGACGGCCGCCCATCATGCATCAGCTACAATTTCATTCCTCGGAGGTCATCCTTTTGGATACAGTTACACGATACTGAACTGCCTTAGTCCCGTATACCAGCACATGATTCTTCAAAAATGGCAGCAAGAGCAATTCTTGTCACTGGTGCAACCGGAAAGCAGGGTGGTTCAGTCGTCGATGCTTTGCTCAAAGCTAACGTGCAATTTGAGATCTTGGCTCTTACACGAAATTTGCAGTCCGCATTATCCCAACAACTCCTACAAAAGTCCCCGATGATCAGACTGGTTTCTGGAGATGATGCCACGGAGTATATCTTTAGGAAAGCAAAGGAGACTACAAAGGTCCCAATTTGGGGCGTCTTCAGCGTTCAGGTAGGTCGCACTTCACCCTGGCTTCTACTGCTGTAGGCTTATGTTGACATGAATACAGGCCGTGACCAACAAAGAAGAGATCCAAGCAAACAGTCTTACGGACCTATCTCTCAAAAACGGCGTCTCGCACTTTGTGTTCTCAACCGCTGACCGTGGCGGCGTTAAGTCCGACACCGATCCTACAAATGTGCCGCACTTCATCACCAAGTTCAATGCCGAACAGCATCTCTTTGCACAGGCCAAGGATAGCAACACGACCTGGACGGTTCTTCGACCCGTTGTCTTTTTCGAGAATCTAGTTCCTGGTCTGTTTGGTAAAGTGTTCGTAGCAAGCTGGGCACTGAAGTTGCGTGAAGAGCAAAAGATGCAGCTCATCGCAACAAGCGACATCGGAACCTTTGCAGCCAAGGCATTTCTTGAATATGAGTCGGGCCAGTACAAAAACAAGAGCATCTCGTTGGCAGGAGACGAGCTGACGCTTGCTTAGTTTAGGCAGATCTTTAAGAAGACTACTGGCGAGACGTTGCCCAACACTTACCGATACTTAGCCAGTCTACTCAACGAAATCTCGAAGGAACCGGGATATATGTTCACATGGATGCGCGATGTAGGCTTTGGGGCGAATGTGCAGGAGTGCAAGGCGGTGAACCCAGACATGAAGGACTTTGGACACTGGCTCGAGACGCAGAGTTCGTGGCAACGCCACTGAGTGGTTTATGTGTCCTAGATCTTTAGTTTCTGTATCAATACATCTTGTGACTCTTGACAAAGTTGACCTCTTCGCGTATCGAACTGCGAGGATGAGTTCACGATACTTAACTCATCACTCAAAGCCTCGACCACTCTCTTTCAGCAAGTCTCAACCCCTCCTCTCCATCAACAAGCACACACCAACCCTCTCCTCCTCCACCCCCTTCCCCACCAATAGCAGCCTCGAAGTTCGCTTTCGCATAAGCCAACACCTCATCGTCAAAGCTACCAGGTTGCAGCCACACCGCAGGAATACCAGCCTCCTTCGCTTCCTTCAAGAGTTGCCTCGTGACAGCAGGTGGCGTGATCACAGACAGCGAGTAAGAAGACGCTGGCGGATCAGCCAGCGCTTTTGGCGATGGCACGGTGCTGTGATCACGCTTGAGTATATTGACAGTCGACGCGCGTGGATTTATCGGCGTAGCAGGCAGTGAATGGCGGAGATACCATGCGAATACTATGTGTATCCTGTCAATCTGTGGTTCTGATGGTGAACGTGAAGGGATGATGGTTAGCATACTTTTGTGGCCGTACTTGCTGGGGTCGGAGGATGCGCCTGCCACTGCAAAACGTGGGGAGGAGAAGAATTTCTTTAGTGCTGCTTCCATCTCTGCTTCGCGCTCTTGACCTCTTGTTGTTGGCATGGGTAAGCTTTTAGGATGAGTCTTGATTCTTGGGTGTGTGATGGGTGGTTGCGAGGTTCGTGGGTAAGTACCGGTATGGGTTATCTGTACCGAGGTATGAGGTCACGTCATCGCTTTTGGTTTCGCGTGCTCCATTTGGTACATTCGCTCTCTATGGTATGCTCAACTTAATCTCAACGTAATTTTGCTATATTAGCGCCCTATCAAAGTGAATTGTTCTTAGAATTCAATGTAAGTTTTCAACATTCAGCGTCTGAGCACATCTTAATCCAACAGCTTGAAAGACCTGAACGTGTATACCGATATGTGCCCTGAGTACACACCCATCATTGCGATTACAAGTCGCAATGCAGATAGAATCTTTGATGGACACATTATCAGAGCGATTCAGACTCATCGCGCCCGATGGTCTTCACAGCTGAAGACCCAATTCTCCTGTCCACTCTTTAAGGGTTGGCGACCTTCACAGCACGTTCGTAGACAAAAGCCTACAGTTACATCTCCATATCATTGATCTTCTACTAGAAGTAGTTTTCATAGTTGCCTGCAACAACTTTAATGTTACTGCAACACAAGCCATCCTCACCACACAGTATCCCTGACCCCCTCAACATAATCCATAACCCATAGCCACTCAGACACCAACAGCACCATGTACCCCCACAACACCCATCAATACGACAAGCACCACCTCTCATCCTACTTCCCAGGCTCAGGAGAACTAGACCCAAGCTGGCGATCAATGCACCAGCGCCTCGGAGAGCAGAGTGTAGATCGCAGATTCAGGACTAACTATGGCGGTGGGTATAACGGTGAATATGCGGACGCAAGTTCACTTCATGGCCCTACAAGCAATCCGTTTGGTAAGATGTACAGTCCGTTTGGTCTCGGTATGAGGAATGGGCATTGGGAGCATCGTGGGTGGTAGGTGGGAGGACGATGTATTATAATCCTAGACCGAAGCTATAGTCGATAGATGTGAAAAGGGCAATAGAAGAGGAAGGGGGTATTGGGCAGCCTAGGGAAGAGGGGTTGGGTTTCAGGTTGGTAATTAGAGTGTAGTGAATGTGACAATCGATAGCGAGTAACAAACCTATGACCATCCAGACTATTGACATCAAAGGTCTGACTGTCCGCAGAACTTTGAAAAAGAATACCTGTCTATCTTTTGGATGTGACGGATGAATGATGCAAAATACGTATGTCTGTCGCGGAAACGTCACAGAAAGATAAGGTGCTTGGCTAGCGGACATTCAACACGGTAGAGCTGGTACCCCCAACGGAGATTGCCCCATTACTGACAGTGAGGAATCAGCTACCAATATAAGTTCAAATATCAGAATAAGCGTCGCCATTTCAGAATATTGACTGTTAAGAAGAGGAGACAATGCTAGTATTATGATAAGAGAAGCATGCCCTGCTCCGAGAAAAACGCAAGTAAAAACTCTCTAAACGCCGTTACATCAGACCACCAGTCCATGCAACCTTCATTTGCGCCGACCCATTTCGCGTATGTTGTAACCCTGAAACTTTTATGACTTGTCCGACGTATACCGAAAACGCCGAGAAACATGACCCACGAATGAAAAAACGAGATAGGATAGCGACAGTAGTACAGTAGCACAAAACGCGATAAAGGGGATTACAAAAACGTGAAAGGGGTGGTTGAATGTGACGCGAAGAGTTGACGTGGGTAGATGTGATTGGTAAATGAGGAAGGAAACAAATGACGCGTGTGAAGAAAAACGCAGCAGGGTCAATGGCCATCGAGAGGACACGGGGAATCGATGGGAACAAGACGGTGTTACACAGGTGGGTGGGTGCGAGGTGTCCCCTCTTCGGACTCCAATACGGTTGGCTTGGAGACAAGTGCCTAAATGCTGTTGCACTTGCCGGGAACTTGCAGATTCCAAGGTCATGTCTGCACCTCACCCACAGGGTTTGTCGCAGCCTGCAGTATTGATCCTACGAACTTGGTGCGATACGCATGCGTAAAGACAACCAGCAGCCGAGAGTCCGAGTTGTGCCAAGTGTTGAAGCTTGTATCGTGTCGAATTGTTGATGTCGTCGAACAATTTGTGTTTTCGAGAAAAAGCAAGAAATGGCCGGAACGCCGCCTGATAAAGGAAATGGTACGACGTCAGTAGGACCTAAACAACTAGTAAAATGCGCGGATGACGTCCTCATCTGTTGTTTCCTCCGCGAGCCGCCAAAGGTCATCCACTTTTTCAACATCTCCATATTTTTCCTCAAAGTCTTCACCTAGTCTCATGACACAGCTAAACGCCACATTCCAGCCATTGAAGCCGGCCGCGTAGAAGCATTCCGCTGCGGCAGCTTCACGGCTGCCACACTTGACTAGCTTGAAGATTTGCTTGCCGTTGAAGTGTGCACCGTGAATGAAAGGATCACTTGCCTGACAAGTGCTCAAGACAAGGTAATACACAAGAGGAGTGTTCTCAAGGGCTTCTGACTTCTCGTCGGTACATTGACCACAGACTCCTGAGTACTCGTCGTTGATAGCGTGCCCAAGGGCACAGTCGTAAATATCATTGTCCGTAGGTGTTGTAAGGGCAGATGAAGACCATACCCGAGGATTCTCGAGACTGACGGGTCTTGCGTTGAGAAGAGAGTCGAGCGGCTCGGTAGGACAACGGGGGCTCACATGGTACCCAAGATTGAGGAGACACGTTTTGCTGGGTCTCTCGTACCAATGCTCCGGGCTCCCGTATTTCAGGATCCATTTATATTCCTCAAAATCTGCCACGTGAGCCTGATGTCGAGTGACGAGGATATTGCGCCTGAAGGGTTCGATGCGGATCATCCGGCTTGAAATGTCAATTACAGATTCGCCGGGATATACCGCCGGGAGAAATGAGTTCGGAGTTGATACTTCATCTTCTAAACCGTATCGTGGCATCACGGCCACTCTGGCTACGGCAGGAGGCGGTGGAGGCGGCTTTGAAATCAGTCAGATACATCGGGTTCACGGATTCAGTATAACTCACCGGTGGTGGCAGCGGATTCGCCGTGTTCTGAAAACCTGAAAATGGGGCGGAACCCTGCGGAGGAGGTGGTGGCGGCTGGAATTATTTGCTTAGAGGTCATCATGCGAATACAGTCAGATACTGACATACAGGAGGAGGCGGAGGCTACATTATGGTCGTCAGCAAAAGCACGAAAAGGAAAAAGGCTCGGACATACCAACGGAACTGACGGGGGGCCGCTTCCTTCCGTGCCCGAGCCGTTATCCGCAAATTCGAGCGGGACGCAAATGTTGGTCCGGGAAGGACCATATTGTTCTGTGGCTTCCATAGGCCCATCCTTCATGTTCATCTGTCTTAGTTGTAGAGTAGGAACCGTAGTGCGATTCGGATCCCGATACATCGACTGGTTAACACCGGTGTGCACGAACCCGTCCAAGTCGAAATTTCCAGGGAGAGCAAAGTCGCAAGGGCTCTTGTGCTCCGCTCCTCTAAATGGTTCTGGGATTCTGTAAGCGACCTCAAGGTTTCGACCGAAATGCTTCGGATCCTCTGCTATTGCTGTAGGTGAACCATTCTCTATTAGAACGATATCGTCTGTCTCCATGACTCTGACTGCCATTCGTCAAACAAGATATGTGATAATACTGGCAGGATGGGAGACCTGAGGGAGAATTTGTAGATGGAGCAGTTACGGGGAACCGATCTATAATGTGAGAAGGACGGCGGCTGGGGAGATGGTGACCGACTTTGTAGATGTGAGATTCGGAGCTTTAAACCGGAAGTGGACAGGGTGGTACCGGACTGTTTTTGAATGAGCAAGGCCAAGCATGCGTATGCAGTGCAGGCGTGGTGTCCGCGGACTGATGCATGCATAGTTAGAGAAGGCATGCAGTCGGGCTCAAATCCGTGGTAACGTTCCCTACATCTGCATGTGGTCCAATCGAGAACGGCTACTAGACTAGAGATCTTCCCCTCATTGTGAACTTCCGGATAGAGAGGTTCGCACCATTTGACTAAGATAGCAGGCATAGTTCTCCAGGCAATATTGATAAAGCTAGTAGCTCACCAAATGAGGCAGACATTTCATACGCAAGACCTGCTGCGCACATGTGCTACGTCGAAAAGCTCTGGAATGATACAAACCTGACGTGGCATGTTCGCGCATTCGGCTACTGGTAGGTCCGGTCTTGCAAAGTTACTAATCCCAGGCTGATACATACCGCTTCACTTGCAAGGTTATGATGTAGCTCTTTCAGTGTGAGGCGTGCACACTAGTTGAATGCGAAGCGATAGTGTCTCTGATCCACCGGTCGAAAGACATGGACCCAACACTAATCGAGCGCTCCCTGTATGTATACAGTTCTGTATACTCATACTCAAGCACTCCGCATGGGCCGAAATTGCTGCTGCAGCAAGCACCCGTGGTGCCGTGGGGGCTTCGGGAATTGACCATGAGGAAAAAGGAAACAATCGAGTAAGGATTGAAATAGCGGTGAGGGAAATATCGGAAGAAATGAGACTCGCAGCACTGAAGTGCGAGCACCTACTATGTAAGTGTGAATATGTTGCCGGTCGACACCACTCGTGGCTTGACAATACTGTATCGATTACCGCAATGTTCCAGTACCTACCGAACAAGATCGGGAGAACTCCCAGATGAAGTACATCGGGCACTTGCTAGTGACGTCTTTGTGCTCAACTACCTGAGGTCAGGAATCTGGACTGTCATTGAGTCTGGTTCGTGCTAACCAACACTATCCTGACATATAACATGTTGGTGTATCTTTGGTTTTAGATAATGAAACAAGTGCGTTCCGCATAGGCATGCCTGCGCATGAATCACAATGCTGCAGGAACTCTACAGGATAGCACCAATCATAGTCAATACCAGCAGCATGGATCTAGCGGTGAGTCCTCTAATAGCGCAAAAACAAATCTACACTTCTTCCAGCCGTGCAAGCCGCTCAGATGAATGAATAATCGCATCAATGTGCTTTGCGAGACCGAAGCCTTGTGTTGTGTGCGGCTGAAGAGAGGTATCCCGTATGCGGTAAGCGAGGGGCTGCCGAAGTCCAAGTGCTGGGACGCCTTAAACTTCCAAGTGCCACTCAGCAGCGACTTGAGGCTATAGAGCATCCAGAGTCATTGTGAGGCTGAGTAAGGCACTAGAGATTCCATACCAGTGAAGCATCTGCACTGTCGGGAGAGCGGACATTTGGACTGACCGGTACCAGCTTCCTGCTCTTATTGGCCGCCTGCATATTGCCGCATCGTAGTGCTGCCTCATGAAAGCTCTCTGGCTGAGAAAACGAGGCTTGATGGTTGCGATGATTGTCGATGGTTGAAGTTGCAGACGACAGCATGAGTCAGGCATAAGTTGGAAGTAGAAAAAGACCGGTGACAGAGCTGGGATGTTATAAAGAGTGGGAAGAGACCCAAGGTTGTTCCCAGCAGCAGAGGAAGATCATACACGACTTTGAGAGAGAGAGATTGACACGTGCTGTAGATAATGAAGAGTGAGGCAAGAAAAAGTGCAATAGGAAACCAAGGTAGGAACGATCGTCCCTTATGTGAAGCGAAAAGTAGATTACCAGCAGCTGTTGTAAATTTGATATCGAGATGGAGGGTGTGTGCGAGAGTGTGGAAAGGAGCACACGACAGTTTTGTAGAGGATTTCCAAGAGATGTAGTTGAGAGGGGGACCCAAAGTGGAGGACCATTTTATTGTCCACCACATCAGGCCCACCATTACTTAGACCAATACGGTTAGCGCCACAGTCCAGGACGCGCCAAGCACCGACGGCGATGTCATCGGGAGCTCCGTTCATGGCTCGCGACAACACCAAAGCGCATCTTCTGTATAACGACGTAAAGCGACCCCAATACCTCACCCAAAAGTCCACGCCATAGTCCGGGTCGCATCAAAACCCATCACAGCTCAACATGGCTAACGGGCAAGTAATGGCACAGCAACAGAATGGGGAGCACCGTTAACAGTGGACAGCTGGGCACCTTTCATCGGCCTCGTAGTCGTCGTCATATTCTGCTTTGCAGCATGGTTCCTCGCACCAAAGGGTGAAAACCAAACGTATGTCCATCCTCGAGTCTCGTAGCCCCATACCTTATCCCAACGACCATCCCCATCCTGCACCTCGACTCGCAGACATGATCCTAAGGAGATTCCAATACTCTGCGCGCTACATCCGGCCTTTCACGTATATGGCCTCTATACACAACAGCTTATCAATCTAACACACGTCAAACCACAACGCACCCTTCATCCTCACCAGTCCACCACCTCCTCACACCAGCCAAACCCCCAAGCTAACAGTAAATACAATAGTGTCTGGCGCTCCACCCTTGTCCTCTCCGCAGCAGCAATGTACATAATGTGGGCCATCACCTTCCTCGCACAACTACACCCCCTCATCTCCCCCGTACGAAACGATCTGCGACCGGAATTGAATGGAGGGCGCTAGAGACATGGAAGGATGACTTGAGATGGGGTTATAGGGGATATGGCAGTACATGCACACTTATCGTGGAGTGTGCTATGAGGTCGTCGGGTTGGGAGGAGTGGGAGAGGGATAAGGAGAACAGAGAAGATGCCATGAGTGGATATAATCCTTGAGCGCATTGTATAGTTTGCTCGGCGTTGCATGGGATATAGCTTGAATTGTAGGAATATCAAACGGGGTATCATTTTACTTCATGCTTTGCAACCTGCTCCACTACATCCACCCAAATCTACATGCATAGACGTATCCCCTCACCTCCCCACATTCCCCCGACCCACTCCCTTACTCCCTCCATCCCCATACCCTCCCACCCGGTCCCCAACCCTGCCCCCCTCAAAATACCCCACCCAACAACCGTCCTACACCCGGCCCCAACACCCACCAACACCCCGGCCCTCAAATATCCACACCCCATCAAAATCTCCACCGCCGCAACATTATTCACAATCACCGCCCAGCTCACCGCCGTCGCGCTACTCGGGAGATCGTAATCCCAAATAATAAGCAAGATGGGGAAGAGCTTTGTGCAGCTGCTGACCAACAACGCAGTGCTGAGGGGTGTTGGGCGCGGAAAATGCGGGATTAGGGTTTTGAAGATGGGGACGAGGGGGCGCGGGAGGCGGGAGGGTGGCAAGGTGCAGAGGAGGCGGACGGGGAGGTGGAAGGCTAGTGTGCTGAGGGTTACGAGGAGGAGAAAGAAGAGGTATTGGAGGAGGAGAGGTTGGGATTCAAGGATTGTTGCGTTTGTGAGGGGGGGTGCTGGTGTGTTGGTGTTGTTGGTGTTGGGTGGGGAGGGGTGGTATGGGGATGAGGGTGGGAGGGGGAGTTTCTCGATGCGGGACCAGGTTAGGTAGACGTCGAAGAGGAGAAGGAGGATGCTTAGGCGGAGGATGGAGCGCTGGGTGGGATGGTTGTGTTAGTCGGTGGTATTGGGTGCGAGGGGAGTTGGGGGGGGGGGGGGGGAACGTACGTCGAATTTATCATCGTCTCGGCCTAGGCGGTTGAAGAGGAGATGTCTATATACCTATGGTTGTATAAGATTATGGCTGTATGGATCCTTGATCTGTCCCGAGCCAGCACAAGCATACCTCAGGCTTGATCAACACTAGATCAATGAACAGCACCACAAAGTCGTGCTCGACGTATTTATCCGCGAAACGCTTGCACCGCGGGCATTGTGTTAAACGTACACCCTTTCCAAGCGCGCGATCGTCGGCCTTTGAGTACGTCGTGTAGAGCGTCTTGACTGGGTAGCGGCAGGATATGCAGATGGGCATTGTGGCCGGCGACCGATGTGCGGTGGAACTTCGTATTGTGTGGAGCTATGCGTTGTGCTACGCGCGTTGGAAATACGCTACATCGTTGTCGTCGCGTATTGCATGAGATGTTGAGGCGAGGTAGGATCTGCGGAGGAAGCGCGTGGGTGTGGGGTTGTGGAGTCTGGAGACGCGATGGTCGCATGTGAGACGTGCTGATGTGCAGGTACCAGCGGGGATTGGCGGCAAAGTCCGAACATTCTTGGTATACATTGTCACTTCATCGAGTTAAAAACGTATTACAGCAATGAGGCTTAGACCACAAGAAGATTCGTATTTTGATTGAGGTGTATTTGAGTAATGGAAATCTCGTGAAAAGTCATGAATCTGCCTGTATCTCTACGCCATTGTATCCAACATAATATTAGATAGGAGTATACAGACATCCAGCCGTTGAATCGTAAAGAAAATCCCAGAAGAAAAAGAAACCCGCAAACCAGCTTTCCTCCAAAAAGTCTTTGGCTTGTGGCGATAGCATCGCTAGCTTCAAGCGGGATGCCTCCTTATCATCGCGCTCAAGACAGCGTACCCATCATCGCCGCAACAATCTTCGGGTTTGGTCGGTCCTTCACTCGTCGTACTATCCAGAGAAATCAACGAGTCGTTCTTAATGGGCCGAGCGAACAAGGGCTAACCTACCCTTTCGATCTCTGTCAACGCGGACAACCTCCTTCTTGGGCGTGCGCTCGATGAACTCGTACTCGCGGTCGCCTTCACGCTCATACTTGAGCATACGGCGTTCCTCCTCCAGGAAGCGAATCTCCTCACGGATATCGCGCTCAGAGCGGTGATCCTCCCTGCGGACCAACTCTCCTCGGTTAGGGAGGAAAGATGTCGCTGGGCCATGAATCTCGTTGGAACGTTCAATCTCAACGTAGCGCTCGTGCTCATGTACAGATGGTGAAGGTGCGCGCTGTGATGGGGCGTAATGAGAAGCTGGCGGTGGTGCATACTGGACCGGTGGGGCCGCATATACGGAAGCTGGCGGAGGCGGGGCATGCATTACTGATGGGGGTGGAGGAGGATAGTACTCCTGTGGTGGTGGGGGAGGAGGTGCAACGGAAGCAGGTGGCGGGGGAGGGGGAGCCTCGTTGACCTGTTCTTCGTATACATATGTGACTTTCTCTGTATCGTTGTCAGCTGCTACACGACTTCAGTAGGGGAATTTGCATGCGTACCCTCTTTGTAATTCTCGCTAACCTTGATCACCTCGTCAATGTGATCTTTTTCGAGGGCTCGAGTAATAACAATGAAGTCATCCTATCTTCGTCAGCATGGTTCTCGTACTAAGGAAAGAATGCATACCTCTTCCTCGAATGGATAGCCAAGTTCGATGACTGCCTGTTTCTTTACAAGTCGTTTTGGAAGTCTCGTCTTGCCTCTCTTGCCCCAGGTCGCACGAGATGGCTGGATTTCCTCGAAGCTGGACATTGACGAACTTCGTGTCGATTTTGCTACGCTCTTGCTCCTACGCACTCGACTCTTCTCACGGTGAACTTCGACCTCACGATAACCCTCCCTCTCTCGACCTCTTCCGTCGCGATCATCGAATCTGATCTCTTCATAATCATCTTCTTCGTGGAAGCGACGAGGCGGCGATCGGCGACGCTCGCGGATAGGCAGTGGGATAGGAACATTTGCAGGTGGGCGGTACTCGTGCCTCTCGAGTTCAGTGTAACGTGGAAGAGGGCGGCGGTCGAATGTATCCAGAGAGGATTGGCGTCGAATGTACCCTGGTCGCTGGGGACGCGCGGGCTGTCGCCTTTCGTCGATATTGATGCCGATGTTGATGTCTTTCTCGATGACCGACCTGCGACGGTACGGGGCAAGGGCCTGATTGGCTATCTCCGATGGTGTGGGCTCATGGAACAAGTCGTTAGGGCGGCGGGAAGGGCGGGCGAAGCGCTCCTCATGGAAGACTTCCCTCTCCATGACAGGAGGACCTGGTCGTCGGCGATCCTCATGGATGTCGATATCCCTGTGGCCTCCAGGATAGCGGTCGTGCTCTTGGAAACGGAAGTGTTCGTAGTCATCGCGACCACGGCCACCAGCGCTACTCCCAGGGCCAGGGCCGCCTGCCGCGCTTCCCACGCCTCCTCTTCTCATGCGCTCGAACTTCTCGCGGTCCCATCTCTCCCCACCACCGCCTCCACGCGGCGGCTCATCGAAGCGATCCAAGTTGCCTGTCGAAGAGCGGTAGACCGACATGGCTGAGGGGTCAGTGGCTGCGCGTCACGTTGAATTGTTGATGCAATGCGATCTGAGCGGGGCTGCCAGGGATCCGTCCAAGATAAGTAGAGTCGAAGGGGGAAGTTTCTGGAAGTCTAGCAAGTGCTTCTCCGAACGACTGAGAGCGGCGCAACGAGCGGATGGGCAGCGGGATTATATGGCCCCAGGCTTTAGGGGAGAAACGGTGGTGTGTGGGTGCGACCAACTTTACATGCGGCCTTCTCGACTGTTTCGTCATCGGTGCTCCCCCATGTCACATACCCTGCCACCGGCGTCTCAAGGGCGCTAGCCGGCGCCATGACTGGCGGGGAGCGTCTCTGGTGCCCAATCGTCTCTTGTTCTGCATGATCTGGTTGAGTTTGTCAACTCATGCGAACGGCCTCTGGCTTGGGCGTCGAAATTGGGCATATGCAGCGACTGGCAGCGACTTCCAACGACGACAGGAATGATGTTGGGCGACACTACGACGTGCTCGGCGTTACCCAACCGTCCGTGGTGCCAGGGCCATCCCTCCATGTCTGTCTTGTCACCAGACGCAACAGAGGGGATGCATGTGTGCGACTGCTCCAATGCGACGAGTGACGTCATGCGACCAAGTTCACGAAGCAGGACAGGTCGGGCCGCGGCGTGCTCTAGCCTGCGCTTCGAGCTCATGCCTCAGCCTCAACACCACCAATGTGGCTCGGCATTTGCGCGTCGAGTATTGCAGTGCCGGATGGTGCGTCAAGTCTGGGGCTTCCACGTTTCCTGCTAACCGAGGCTCGGACCGTACCCGCTGTCGTGACTGTAAAAGCAGCGACAAGCTGCATGCGGAATTGCCCACGGCTGCACATGCTCCAGTGTTAGAGTTCAGCAAAACAGCGTGAACAATACTTTCCCATTGTTTTCATCACTAGAACAATTCCACCCAAGAGGCGCGCTTGCTGCCCAGTAGAGACGTTGAGCAGTGTCTCAAGAACTGGCACACTGTAGCTGCAAATAGCTGTGATAGTACAGTCGAATGGCTACATGTACATCCCGGAGTACATCTTTACTTTGTTCCAAGGACTTCCTCAATCTTCTTTCTCAGATACTCCACATTATATGGCCTTCCCTTGATGCCCCCAGTTACAACCTGCCCTATCACGCTGCCCACTGTCTTCTTGCCCTCCCCAATTGTATCCAACACGCTCTGTATCAGCCCGTCGATCTCGCTCTCCTGCATCGTGGGAATCTCATCTGCATACGCCTGCAATACAGCCAACTGCGCTTGCTCCTTGGTCACAAGATCCTCTCGTTTCGCAGCCTGGAACTCCTCAATGGCGGACTTGGACGCTTTGATCTGCTTCTGCACAAGCGTATAGAGGGCACCATCAGTCTCGATTGGCTTTGCTGTCTTGGAGGCATTGATGATCTCAGCTTGGAGCGCGCGGATGGTGTTCAGGGCAGGCTTGTTCTTGGAGCGCATGGCGAGTTTGAGGTCTGTTTGGAGGCGAGGCAGGATGACATTTTCGCAACTTGTGGATGTGGAGTAGCGAAGGGCTGCTGCGCGGAGGCATGTAGGTTTAGAGTAGGCGGCGAGGTTTGCTCGGAGGAGCATTGGGCGGAATAGAGACATATTGCGCTTGGTGGGAGAGGAATCTTCGCGGAGAAGATTGTGCTTGGGGCCGTATCCTGGGTGGTGGAGAAAGCTGATGTCTTCAAAAGGTCTTGGTGCAGAATGCTGGTGTGACTGGCCTGTCTGAGCGAATTCGGCTACGTCTTCGCGCTGTATCAAGCTCGCTGGCGGACAATGAAATGAAGCTACACGAGAAAAGTGGATGACATAACACGCTTCGACGCGACCCGGGAAGACCAGACATCCCTGCACGCTGGCTGCTTGGCGTCCTATTGTTGTCGCGCATCGACTTTGCAGCTCGTTGCTGGAGCTTGGATTCCATTCACCATCGCAATTGTGCTCGGCCGGTCTATTGTCCTCGCTCCTGCGCGTTTCTCTTCTTTTCCTATCCTTCCAGCATTGCGCGCCTAGTGAAAGCCCATGTCGACTTGCCGGCGCGTCCTCCCAACCACCATCATCACCACCACCTGAAGCTCGCTTTCCAGGCCGCGGCGACTTGCAAACGCCCGCACATCCCTCCCACACAACACCCGCCATGGCCTTCCAGATGGCCCCCGCGACGCCCCAGCGCCCTGGGCCTGGCGCATTCATCAACACACCTGCGCCCAACCGACCAAACTTCCAGCGACAAGCCTCGGTATCGCATCAACAGCCGCAACAGCAGCAGGCGCTGCCTGCGCCGCCAGCCGAGAGCCCCGTAGACCGCGCATCGCGTACAATAAACAACATGCTGGACAGAGATAGCCGCTTCCCTGCCCTTGAGGCGACCGTTGGACGTGAGTAGTTGGAGGTGAAGTGGCAGCCATTGGTGTGGACGCTAACAAAAGCCAACAGAGGGATCTTCTGGCGACTATGAAATCGAAAGCAGCCCAGCATGGGCGCCGTTCCAGCAGTTGCGCTCCTACAAACTGCCCGAGGCCGTCTTCGAGCAAGTGAACCAGACGCAGATATCGACGAGCATGGGCCTGTTCGCAGAGATCAACCACGCCTGGGTGACAGTGGACAATCAAGTCTATCTATGGGACTACACACATCCAAACCCCGAGCTCATTGGCTTTGAAGAGCAACCGAGCAACATCACATGTGTCAAGCTGGTGAAGCCGCGTCCCAAGGTCTTCGTCGACAGTATCGATTACCTGCTTGTGGTCGCGACCATTGCAGATATCTTCCTGATCGCAGTTGAATGCCAGAGAGGACCAGAGGGCGTCCATGGAGTCACGCTCTATCGCACTGGTTTGGCCACATCAGTCAAAAAGATTATGGTCGATACCATCGCAGGGTCCGATAAAACGGGTCGCATCTTCTTTGGCGATCGCAATACTGAGGACGTGTACGAGCTTAATTATCAGCAAGAAGACAAGTGGTTTTCCAGCAAATGCAGCAGGACCAACCATGTCTCGAACTCGGTCGGATTGTCATCGTGGTACTCGGGCAAGAAGGAGGGTGGAACCAGGCAGATGGTCATTGACGACACTCGCAACATACTATACACGCTTTCCAGTCTCGGCACGATCAAAGTCTACTACATGAAGACCCCCTCCACACTGGAGTGCGTCATCACTCGGACGCGTGGTCAGCTCGCGACCATGTGTGGTCACATCATACAGTCGGCCAATACTCTCAAGGACCTGAACATTGTCGGACTCAGCCCTATAACAAGTACCGAGGCGGACAATCTGTCCTTGATGGCGACCACCTCTTCTGGATGCAGGCTGTATCTGAGCACAACCGCTGGTGGAGCTTGGAATGCCAGCAGCACGAGCGCGCCCACCAGCATGCAGCTGCGCCATATTCGATTCCCGCCGAATGATGGCCGGCCAGCACCCCCAAATGATTCCACACAGATACAGCAGTACCAGGGCGGCGCACATGTAGGCTTTGATTCTGAGTATCTCCGAGACACAAAGCTAGGAAACAGATACGCACCGGGTGCCTTCTTCTCCTTCGTGCAAAGGTCACCGAACGACATCAACGAAACAGCATTCATCTCAACACCACATTCCGGTCTACTAAGTCAGCGGGACAGCTCAGAACCTCCACGATACCTAGAGACTGCCTTGGAATTAAACCTTGTTGGAAGGGTACGAGATATGGGTCAGGTCAGCGAGTCGTCTCCTGCGCGCAATCAACCTCTCGGATTCCGCAACGAGTTGGCGACGCAGTTTGATCAGCCATTGTGCGAGTACGCAATCATCACTTCTCACGGAATTGAAACGATTCGCCGGAGAAGACTAGTGGATATTTTTGCCTCCATTGTCAGATCGGGTGGACATGAAGCTGCTGAGCTTGACATTCGGAAGCTTGCGAAACAGTACGGCCTTGCTGAGACTTCTGCTACTGCTCTTGCCGTTGCCTGCGGTCAAGGGTCGGACGTCGGGCCTGACTCTCGCATTGCAAAAGTTACGGATCCTGAAGTCCTGGAATTTGCTCGAAGGGTCTTCATCGAGTTCGGTGGAAAACCTCATCTGACGGAAAGTGCGACAGTTGAGGGACTGAGCGTAGATAACGTTCGCGCTTCTCCTCGACACGATGGCATTGCAATGTACGTTGCTCGACTGATCCGTTCGATATGGAACTCGCCTATTATCACGGAAGTAGCAACCCCAACCGGCCCAGTGCTCACATCGACACACAAGATTGCGAGGCTGCAAGAAGTGCAACGATCCCTCGCTCAACTGCAGGAATTCTTAGAGTCGAACAAGACTTATATCGAAGGACTAGCAGGTCCAGAAGCACTGGGCCGAGTGTCTTCGCGGCAAGAGGAGGTTGAACTTCAGGGAGAGAATAGAGCGCTGACGAGCCTACTGCTGATGATCAACAACATTGTAGAAGGCATTTCGTTCGTGCTCGTGCTTTTCGAGGAGCGCCTGGAAGACATTGTTGCGCTCCTCGACCCGGAGTTACAGATCAGAGTACGACGACTGACCTTCCAGGGGCTCTTTTCTGTCAAAGAGGGCAAAGATCTGGCACGAGAGCTTGTCAAGGCGATCGTCAATCGCAACATAACCAAGGGGTCCAATGTAGAAACTGTTGCGGAGTCGCTGAGGAGAAAGTGCGGCAGCTTCTGTAGCTCAGATGACGTCGTCATATTCAAAGCACAAGAAAACTTGAAGAAGGCATTTGATTCGGGCGCAAACGCCGAGCGCGGGCGCATCTTGCTCAATGACAGTCTGAGGTTATTCGAGCAAGTCGCAAAGAGCTTGAATCTTGAGATTTTGACTGCTACTGTAAACAAGTACATCGAGCTCGAATTTTATGCGGGTCAGTGTAATCAAGTACATACGTTTA
The DNA here is from genome assembly GCA_010093695.1 of Plenodomus tracheiphilus IPT5. Lineage (NCBI taxonomy): Eukaryota > Fungi > Ascomycota > Dothideomycetes > Pleosporales > Leptosphaeriaceae > Plenodomus > Plenodomus tracheiphilus. The sequence goes on from MU006371.1 coordinate 21,772, forward strand.
GGCTCTGCTAATTAAGTGTTAGGTGCTATTCGACTTGCCCTCAGAGTTGCTCAAGAGGCAGACCGAGGCAACAAGGCCCTCTCCTGGCTGCGAGATCAGGGTGATGCAGGCACAGATCCGAACGATATACGACGACAGTATTATGACCGACGAGCTGCGTGCTATACGTTGGTTTGTAGGGTAATCGAGGCTGTCGACCAAGCGTACAATAGCCAAGGTCCTATCCCCGATGGTGTCATCTCCCAGATCTCCCGCCGCAAACACGAAGCCTACGAGCAAATCAACAACTCCGACGATGAAGTCTTCCAGAACTACTTGTATGATTGGTACATGTCCAGGGGTTGGGCAGAGCGGTTGCTGGAGATCAACTCTCCATTCGTTGTTGACTACCTTCGACAGAGCTCAGAAAAGGATATTGCGCATGCTGATCTGCTCTGGCGATACTACGCCCATTACAATGACTACTTGAGCGCGGCAGAGACACAGTACCAGCTGGCAAAGAGTTCACTCCCGCTCACCTTGGAGAAGAGAATAGAGTACTTGTCGCGTGCCAAAGCAAACGCTTCGACACGTATGACTGGCTTTTCCGAGACCGGAGTGCGAAACAGGCAATCAAGACAAGAGCTACTACGCAACATCAGCGACTATTTAGATATAGCAAATATTCAAGACGACGTCCTGCAACGCATCAAAGGAGACGAGCGTCTCAATGGTGAGCGAAGGGCGGCTGTGATCGAGCATCTCAATGGCCAGATCCATACCTTGGACGAGGTAAGTCTCTTCCGGTCTTCAATTCAGGCAGCACCGACTAACAACACGTAGCTCTACCACGACTACGCCGACCAAGCCGGCTACTACGACATCTGCCTGCTCATCTACCACATCGCCGACTACCGCTCGGTCCCCGACATCCGCTCCACCTGGACCAACCTTGTTGACCGACTCCACCACACTGCGGTAAAAGAGCAACAAAGCTCACCCTGGGAAACGGTGGCCCTCAAAGTCCAAGACATCGGACATCGCGTAAACCTAAACGACAACGTCTTCCCCATCAACATTGTCCTACAACTCCTCCTCCAATACGACCTAGAATTCTACGTCCACGATGCCAATACCGCCGTCAATCCACAGAGCCTCGCCTTCAACGCAAACATCACATGGCCCATTGACGTTTTCCTCAAACTCAATGCGCCGTTCGAAAGTCTGATAAGCACGCTCGAGGCGCTGTGGTATGCGCAGGAAGCACCATTTTCAGGACGCAACCGGAAGTTGCTGGTAAAATGGATCATCTACACGATTGAGCAGTGGGCGCAGACAAGTCGACGGACGGGTACTCTGTTTGGCGGCGCGGAGAATGCAATTGGACTTGCCGAGTTACTGAGGATTGTGCTAGGCAGCGAGGTTTTGGGACGGGATATGGATGATCAGACGTGGATTCAGAGGGCGAGGGATGTCAGTGCTGTTGTTGAGGAGGCCGCGCGGTGAGAATGGTCCGCTGATAAGATGAGCAGCGTCGTGTGGAAGCAATGATTTGGGGGTATATTTGGTACAGGTTTTGGTGTTTGGGTCTTTTTCTTACATCGACCTACTTATTACCACCATTCTTGCAGCGCGAGGGCGTTGTATAACGGCGCATTGTTTCCAATGTTCAGTCCTCTGGCGTCAAAAGCATGACATGTGAGAAGAATTTTTTTGTAATGCATAGGTGCTCTAGTTAGCTAGCAAGCAAAGTGAGATGAGGTTCATTCTTCTAAACTCCCTCGCGTTCTATGAGTCACAATGCCCTCTCATGATGACAATCACATCAGGTCTGTTTTTATGCGCATACAACGCCTACTTGTCCACTATCTATTGATCGACCCGATGAAGAAACGGCGCATTTGCTGCCGTCTCCTCGCCAATCTGTTCAGTCCCGCTGGTTCTCAAAGCGATTTCTTGTAGCTGGATGTGGAATCTCGACGCTGCGACATAACCATCCCATCCAACCTCAAGTAACAATCGACCGTCATGAAAATCCCTATCACGGTACATATTAGCCAACTCCGTTCCTTTTCCTCACCCCAATCTAACATCCCACAACATCCCCCCCCCCCAATCCCCAAACTCCACCCAAGAAACGGAAACGAATAAGTAGAATAAAACTTACCGAAAGCCAAATACCCCCCATACATACCCCCCAGCCCGCCAACCCCCCTCTGGACAGCACTTAATTCCTCCCAACTCGCCATATCGGCCACGCAAACGAGCGTTGTGATACTTGTTTCGAGACCGAAAGTTAGGAGTAAGAGGGGGATGCGGGGGTTGTTGTTTAGTAGGGCAGGGATGGCCCAGAGGGTTAGAGGGAGGTGGTAGAGAAGTTCGAGGAGGAGGAGGGTGGGGAAGTAGGGTCTAGTTCTGGGAGGTTAGTTGGAGGTGCGATCGGGGATGGGGAGTAGGAGAGTTAGGGGAAGAAGGGGACTCACGGTGGATTGTAGAAGAAGCGGTCGCCGTATGTTGTTACGTGGAATTCGCGGATCGTAGTCATCCAGAGGGGCTTTAGGGAGGAGGGGTAGAAGGCTGTGAGGTCGAATGCTGGAGGAAGTGTTAGTTTTTGGTTTCGAGATTGAGGGGGGAAGTGTAGTATAAGGTCGTGGGACGGCGAATTTGATTCGAGAATGAATACCTATGTGCTAGAAATGTGATCCGGTGTCCTCACGAACGGACTGAAGAGAAGGATTACAAGTGGTAATGATCAGGAGATAAAACATGTTTGAACAGTATATGGAGACTTGAGTGTGAAAATCTTTGGGTGGGAGTCAAGAGCGTTTAGGGTTTAGATTTATCTAGCTGTGAATGACGCGACCAATGTACACGAGAAGTTCAGGGCTTACCGAGCATCACAGGAAGGTGTATAATAAAAAACACAAGGTACGCGAAGTCGCGTTTCCGCTGGAAGATCGAAGTCGTCATTGGGCAATGCTTAATTTCGAATGCGTTGCGATTCTGGTAGAGCTGTTTGGATGATGCTGATGGTGGATAGGAGAAAGTTAGGCCGCTTGCTCAAAGTGGACTAGGCTTGGTGGTGGGTGCGCGGGGTGTCCGACGGTAACAACGTTCATCGTGCATCATCAGCTTGCCGTCCCGCTGATCCGCTGCCATCAGCGGACTTGACTCTCTCTATAGTCTTTTTCTTGCGCTTAGATCCATTTGCTACTCTTCTCTCAATCGTTTAGAGATCCTTCACTCGTTGCTCGATGTACGAACAGAAGATCCATCAATGTCTTCGCGCTCCTATATGTGAGCGTAATGCCAAAGATATCTAGCTTATGCATCGAATAGAAGTAAGATCGACATGCATACCCGAGTGGCTACTGTCAATCGCCCGTTTCTCAATTTAACCGCTCGTTATCATTTACCATATGACCTCGTGACGTTGCTAATGCTCTGGTATGGAGACGAGTTATGAACATTGATCAGGCTGCTAAGAACAAGATCGACCTCACAAGTAGTCTTTCGAACTCAGTAACTTAGCCACATCGGTGGAGCGATTCCTGGTGGCTTTCGGTCTCAATGCCTTTTAGCCTGAACTCATCCTGTTGGAGGCGTTACCCACCAACACGGGCTATTCGCCTGACGTACCAGTCAAGGGTAGTGGAAAGCTTATGACAAGTTTGACAAGTACCGGTGGCGCTTGGTGTGCTTGACCGGGTAAAATGCGCTCGCCACGAACACTGGGGAGCCAAGGGAAGCAGCCTCAGAGAGGTATAGGCGCCAATGTCCCCACACTTTGACGGTCACGTAAACATAGTGCTAAAAGCACGGATGATATGGGGTTGTGGAGCATGTTGGCCTGAATGTACAAAAGCATCCCGATCTGCATCGGATTGTGATGGCCGGCTGCGCTGAGAATCTTCTTGACAGCTGCAGGACACCCATTCACCAGATCACCTCCGATACATATTGCCTCTTTTACCAGTATGGCTGGAGGAGGTACTGGACCCGCCGCCTTTGATGCCGCGCTCACGAGACGACAGGCCCTTATGGGCAAGAGTGGACCCCGAGCGCTGGTGAAGAATTTCAAGGTGTTCCGCATTGCACTATTCGCCTGCTTAGGTGGTGTGCTTTATGGCTACAACCAGGGCATGTTCAGTGGTATTCTAGCTATGCCATCCTTCGGCGCACGTAAGCTTCCATGATGCTCATACGTCATGCCCAACTGACAGATTGGCCCAGAAACGGACGGTTACATTGATAACCCAACCCAGAAAGGGTGGCTCACCGCGATCTTGGAGCTCGGAGCCTGGTTCGGAGCCATTTTATCTGGCTTCCTCGCCGAAGTCGCTTCTCGAAAATACGGAATCTTGACCGCCACTGGCGTGTTCATTATGGGTGTTGTGGTGCAAATCACGGCCATTGCCGGTGGTCACAATGAAATCCTTGCAGGTCGATTCATCACGTAAGCTGTAATACAGAGTACTCCCAGAGTTGAAGACTAATTTGTATTTAGCGGTATCGGTGTCGGTAGTCTTTCAGTCATCGTGCCGATGTACAACTCCGAGTGCGCTCCGCCAGAAGTACGAGGAGCCCTCGTAGCTCTCCAGCAGCTCGCTATCACCTTCGGTATCATGGTCTCGTTCTGGATCAACTACGGTACCAACTACATTGGCGGCACCACCTTGGAGACACAATCTAACGCTGCTTGGCTTGTTCCTATTTGCCTTCAGCTTGTTCCAGCCTTCATCTTGCTCATTGGCATGATATGGATGCCTTTTTCGCCACGCTGGCTCGTACATCACGGGCGTGAGGCGGAAGCACGCAGGAACTTGGCTCACCTACGCGATCTATCTGAAGACCACGAACTCATTGAACTGGAGTTTCTTGAGATCAAGGCCCAGTCCATGTTCGAGAAGCGCAGTCTTGCTGAGTTGTTCCCCCATCTGCAAGATCAGTCGGCATGGAGTACATTCAAACTCCAATTCGTCGCTATCGGAGCGCTCTTCAAGTCAAAGGCGATGTTTAAGAGGGTTATTGTTGCCACAGTCACCATGTTCTTTCAGCAATGGTCGGGGATAAATGCCGTACTTTATTACGCTCCGTCCATTTTCAGCCAATTAGGACTGACGGGGAATACTACCTCTCTTCTTGCGACGGGCGTTGTGGGCATCGTCATGTTTCTAGCCACCATTCCAGCGGTCCTCTACATCGATCGCGTGGGCCGCAAGCCTATCTTGGCTGTCGGCGCCATCGGCATGGGCTTCTCGCATATAGTCATCGCGATCATCCTCGCCAAAAATATCGATCGTTTCCATGAGGAGCCCGGAGCAGGATGGGCCGCTGTGGTCATGGTTTGGCTCTTTGTGATCCATTTTGGATACTCCTGGGGCCCCGCTGCCTGGATCCTGGTCTCAGAAGTATGGCCTCTATCCACACGTCCATATGGAACAGCGCTCGGTGGATCGAGCAACTGGATGAACAACTTCATCATTGGCCAGATCACCCCAGATTTGCTGGAGAAGATCACATATGGAACCTACATCCTGTTCGGTCTAATATCATTCCTCGGTGCGGCGTTCATTTGGTTCTTTGTACCAGAGACAAAGAGGTTGAGTTTAGAAGAGATGGATATCGTATTCGGCTCTGAAGGTACTGCCCTCAAAGATCGTGAGCGCATGGAGGAAATCAATCGCGAGATTGGACTTACTGCGATCTCGGGCGGTGATCCTGTTGTATACGATGAGACTGTCAAGGGCTCAGAGAAAGGCGTTGTCTGAATAGACGTATTGAAAATCTCGGTAACATCCCAATATCTCGAGCCAGGCTGCTTCCACCGAGTTCCGAACATTGGAGAAATGGTTCTAAGCAGATTCTCAATTGAATAGATATCAATCTGCACTAAGAAATAAGAGTCTAAATCTGATATTTGATTCTAGACTCAATGACCGCTTCTGAGCAATAAGATGAGCGTAAAGAATAACCTTGTCCACTTCATATAGCTGATTATCAGCAAGATTCCCGATCGAGCCGTAATACCTTAGTCTCAGTCTCCTCAGTCTCCCAAGACTCTATGCTCTCCGTGATCTAAAACTCTGGACCCTCTAGAACTTTTCCATGTCTTCTGTGACCTCAACTCACCAGGAAAGGCTTTCCTGACGAGCAGCAATTGTGTGCCCTCAATCCGCCGGGTGTCAGGGGTGACAGCGGGATCGGTTGCTGATGTGTCTTCGCCACTAACTTTTCTGCATCCACGAGAGAGGTCCGTTTCCATTGTTCATGGGTACATGTAGGTGGGCTGGCTGTGGCTTCAGTGCTACGGTTTGAACACTGAGCAGCCCGATCATGCCACTCATGACCCATCGTACAGTTGTAGACTGGTGCCATCGAGACAATCAAATTCTATGGCACCACGTACGAGATGATATCAACACGTGGATTTGGGGGGCATGTTCATTTATCGGAAGACATATTGTGTTTCGTGTTGGGGTCCTCATGCGGTTGGCGAGCGACATCAACCTCTTTCTGCGAGGGCACAGCGTTGAATTGCTTGGTCGTTGGGTTGTGCTTGCCTTGGTGAACCTTAGCATGTCGTGAGCCGAAATCCCAATATAATAGGTGAGGGATGAAGCGCTGAGCCCGTGCGCGAGTGAGTTGCCACGCGTATGGTATAGCCCGTACTCGAGTTAGGTGCGGTATTGCAGACCATTGTCACCGCACCTTCCCAATGTATACTGCAAGGAATACTGCATCATTTCGCATTGAAGTCGTAAGGACTGTTCTTATCCACTCAACTTTTTCCTATCTCGATTCCTGACATCATGCGAAGACAATGCAGACTTCACATAGGTAGTTACAGCAAAGGAATTGCGCGCCCAGCCGCAGCAACATTTCGCTAGGAATCGATTGCAAGATTTTAATGAGCAGTGTTGGGATAGTATATAAGCCTCTAAAACGAGCGTTCAGAATTGGGAATAGAAGGGTGCATTTCGTTTACTCTCTGTATGGAGGCAAACTGGCTAAGAAACAGCTAAAAAGTCGCTCTAGGAAAGTGGTGTCATGACTTATCAAGAGTGATTGATCCCATGAAAATAGATGGTATGCTAGCCCATTCATATAATGAGTGAGCAAATGGTTGCTGATGCTTGTGACTAGCCAAGCCAACATGCTCCAGTCCCCCGAAGGGGAGTTACTTATTGATCACAACTCAGACTTTTCAACACACGTGGTGATCAGCTTTGGACAGGTATGCTGTCCCACAAATCGCTAATGATCACGACGCTACGTCCTGGTCCCGTGGCTGAATCATGCATGAAATGGAACACTGCAGTACGGAATAGGGATAGTGCGATTCTGGTGCGGCTTGCTGACATCATGATTGTAAGACTAACGTGTTTTACCGATCTTCTTGCATTGAAATTGTTGAGAGGTGGTGATTTGTGTAGTTAATGTAGGGTTTAGGATGGGGCGGACCATACTTTACGGAACTTATCGAGTACCGGTAACGCACGCAAGACTGATGTTCAACTCCACAATACTTTACGTACGTAGCCATTTTGTGCCCCGTCTCTCTCCGTCTCCGCATCCTGCGGCCACAGCCCATAATGAGTAGTGAGTTATCTCCGATCTAGACAGTGAATGACGCATTCATCTTGCGTTTGGAGCGTTTAACACGTTGGCACCAAGGCTTGGTGTCACAGGAGTTCTTCTGAAACCATGTGTGTGTCTTACCTGGCGCAGTACATTAGACATAGGAATCTGCGCATTAGAAAATTACTTCACGCGTCTTTTTCTTAGCAAGTCTCAATGATCTTAAATACATTTCTGAAAGACAGCGATATCGCCTGGCCGACTGTGGCTGTTGTCGCTGCATGTGCCGCTGTGCTGTATCCTGTAAGACACATACCGTATGCAGACCACATATCATTTTACTAGCTCACCAAACATAACAGATCTTCCTTGTCATTTACAGATTATACTTCCACCCGCTTGCGTCTCATCCTGGCCCGTTACTCGGAAAATGTACTGCTTGGTACGCAGCGTATCAATCCTACACAGGCAACATACACCTCGATATCCAAAGTTGGCATGAACGACATGGTAAGATCAAATACAGATTCAGCGCAATTTCTGACTATCTTTATAGGTGATGTCGTACGCTACCGTCCAAATGCCCTCGTGCTCAACAACTCCAAGGCACTACAAGGTACTGTGCGAAGTATCTCTCATCCGAAAAAGTCTGATTGTCTAAGATATCTACATGCATCCATCGAGGACGGAAAAGGCAAAAGGTTACCGTGGCCAGAGAGCAGGTAAATCAACAATGAGTATACTCAATTCCATTAACAGGGAGGAGCATGCACCCAGAAGGAAGCTCCTCAGCCGAGCCTTCTCCACCGCTGCTCTGAGACAGTACGAGCCGTTAATTTACGAGACGTGCAAAAGATTCTGCGATAATGTGCTGAAAGACACTAAGAGCGGCATAGATGACGGTAAATGGGGTCCTGCCATCGATATGGGAAACATCAGTAAGGGCAAAGCCGAAACATGAGATTTTGCACACCTAACGACGTACAGGTGCTTACTTCACGTTCGACGTAATGTCTAATATTGTTTTCTTCAGTGCACAAGATACGAACAACAATACAAGGAGAAAAGCGATCATCAAAGGGCTCGAGAGTATCATGTTCTTCACTGGGTTACAAATCGAGCAACCGTTTCTCGTAACATTCTCGATCTTCAAGAGGATATTTTTCCCAACAGATCTCAGAAACGCGCAAAGTTTCGGGAAAATAACGAGATCTATGGTCATGGAACGACTTGCACTTGGCAAGAAACAAGATGTTGATGACATTTTTGCAAATCTCATCAAGGGAGACGGAAATGCTGAGCATGGTCTTGGTGTTGCAGAACTTGCTGCTGACGCAATGGTGTTGGTTATTGCAGGTACGATACAGCATGCACGATAATACACTCATGGAACCTACGTCTCAGCTAATCGTGTCAGGTACCGATACTTCATCTACAGCCATTTCGGCGTTTTGCTTTTATCTTGCGAGACATCCCGATGCATATGCACGACTAGCATCTGAGGTTCGCACAGCCTTTGCAAGCGTAGAGGAGATTACACCAGGTCCGGCTCTGACAAAATGTGTATATCTCCTGGCTTGCATCGACGAAGCTATGAGGCTGTCTCCCCCGGTAGCAGCCCCTTTGTGGAGGACCATGAGACATCAAGACGTGGTGTCCGGCGTCGTCGTTCCAGCTGGAGCAGATGTGTCAGCCTGCACATACTCGATCCACCGGAACCCTGCTTACTTTCCAGACCCACATGAGTTTTGTCCCGAAAGATGGTTAGCGGAGACTTCAGATGCGCAACAGATTGAGATGGCAAAGTCGGCATTTGTTCCTTTCTCCATGGGCTCTCGTGGCTGCCTTGGTAAAAATATAGCGTATATGGAGCTTACCACGGCGTTAGCTCAGCTGATATACCGAATGGACTGGAAGTCAGCTGATGGTAAAAATGGAAAGATTGGAGAGGAACTTGCACCTGGTGGGGGCCCTATCAATTTTGGACTGAAGGCTCATTTCACCAGCTCGAAAGAGGGACCCTTCCTTCGATTCAGGCCGAGGGATATCTAGATCATTGTAACTGTTAATGGCGAATAGAACCCCAAAGACTCTCTTTTCTTTATTGTCTTTTGTAACTATACACCATACAAAGCTGCCCCGGTACTCCTTGCACGCGTGCAATTTGACATCACAGTCGACTACTCTCGTCCACAATATGCTCTGCGTCAATATGTGTGCATCGCCGAGAGAAGAACTTAGATAGAGCTAGCATTTAGCTCGAGTTGTCTTATTTCGTAGGCCATTCCGTGGTATAAGAGGCAATATTCCGACCCTCGCCTCTCCACCATTTCCCGATTAGTGTGTGCGTACTACCATAGTCTTGCGCCTGCGTCACCCATAAGTTGTCAATGTCGTCAGGAACCATGATCCCATTTTGTTCGGCGAACCCTTTCCAATTGAGTGTCGGATGATACCACTTACGAGTGGTTGTCTTTGTATGATGCCTCTTCATGCCCTTGTGGTGGCTAATCTTAACCTCCGGCCAATGCATATTCTCAACTTCCCCTCCTTTGCCCTTAATACATAGTTCTAGGCACTTGGCATACCAATCCAGTATTCCAACGATCTGCACACGTTTTATGCCTCGCAGCGCGGCGAGACTCTCAAGGCTGAACATGCCGTTTTCGGGGCTACTTCTTCCAGTGCCAGCTTGAGTGTTACCTTCCAATGCTTGTTCATTGGAGTGTAAACCGGGGTTGAATTCAACATTCAGATCTCCAAGTAGAGACCTCTTGTTGATGTCGTCTGCGTGAGCTTTGAGAGTGTCCACAAAGTATTGGAGACGTGCACGTAGTCGCTTTACGGTCCAGTGCTGATTGTGATTGAACACGATTTTTATATGGATACTGCGGAGATTTCGGAGCAGATGGAGGCGATTCCCAACGCCGAGTATACCGAAGATTCTGGGTGATCGTAGAGAAATCGGCTGGTGTGCGAAACCATCAATGGCGAATTTGTAGGTATTCAATCCGTATAACATTGCTGGACCGTTAGCCTAGACTAGAGTTTTGAGAGTTTTCAACTGACCTTTTGCTTCATTTGAGAACGCCTTACCAACGAGAAACATCTGCAATTGGTTTTGATGATATTTGACGTTACGCCATACTGGGTCTCCACTTTCGTCGTAGGCCCACATACCGCTGACGTCCCGAAGCCCGCCGGGGTGAAAACGGAAAGTGTTGTTAACATCATTGTACCAGTCGCCTCCAGGGTAGTCACGAGGACCTCCAAGCTCATATGATAGATCTGCCCTGCCTCGGAGCCGAACCTTGACAACCCAAAACCGACGCGAATTGGTGTCGTGGTCTTCGATCCATGATATGAACAAGTTGTGGGGTATTAGATACGGGAAAATTTGAGTACGCAGTTCAGGCGGTAGATCAACGAATCGAAATGAACTTTCAGAGCAATGTGCTTGTAAAACAGCTCCATTCTCATTCTCGGTGACGTTAACTCTTTGGCCCGCCTGCGCCATTTGCAAACGTTCCTCGCCATCAATCGCTACTTGCGGTTGAGGTGATGAGATGATTTTGTCTAAACTCATCGAAATATCCATGATCGCAGATAGGTGTGGATGGAGACTTTGGGAATGGGAGCGTGGGGAGCGGCTGAGAAGACTTTACAGGCACTATGAGAGTGGTTTAAGCGCCTTATGTAACAAACCTAGCTGGGTCTGGAAAGAGCGGCCTGATCATGGTAAATGAGAGTGAGCCTGGTCAAAGTGAGTGTGAGTGAGCGTGATCAGCCAGTATGAGAGTGAAGGTGAAAGGGGCATTGAAATCTGATATAAAGAATACCATAGAGCTCGAAGCGATCGGCATGCACAACATCAGAATAATCCGAGGATGAAAGAGAACAGATTAATTGGAAATTACCAACGCACGACTCAATAATAGTGGCATGCCAGTTCAACGATCAGCCCTTTGCTCCTCCTTACCCATCTCCTCCGCAAGCCACTCAGCCTCCACCCTCATCTCCTCATCACTCCTCGGCTTCCGACTATCATTATCCACAGCCGGAAAGCGTCCCTTCTTCTCATCATCCGCAAGCTGAGCCTGCGCCTCCTGCTCCTTCGCCCTAAGCTGCTTATTCAAATCTGCATCCTCGCTCTCCATCATCTCGTAAATCGCATCTGTACCTCCTCGCGCCTCCAGATCGTCCTTCTTGCGCGGTATAATGTGCGCGTGTACATGGGGTACACTTTGACCAGCGTCTACGCCATCCTGTATGGCGATGTTGAGCGCTGATGCACCGAAGACGCGTTCTACCATGCGCGAGACGCGCTGTACGGTTGCGAAGAGGTCTTGTACTTCGGCGGAAGAGAGATCGTTGAAACGTGGTACGATGCGGCGGGGTGATACGAGCACGTGGCCGGGTAGTAGTGGCTTGAGATTGACTATGGCAAAGGAGAGGCGTGTCAGGTGGAAGACCTAGTTGATGCTGTTAGATGGTGTGATTGTATATAGACGCATGTGGAAGACTTGTCATGTGAGGGTAGTGTACCTGACTTGTCACCACAAAGGTACCGAATTTAATCACATCCTTGGTGAGCGGCATTGCCTCGTACTTCCTCCAATTGAGTATATGTGAAGCTGCTTGTCAAAACGCCATTGAGTTCTCGAGATGCTGGCGTCGGGTTTAACGGAGTTTCGGTACGTCTATTAGCTGAATGTGGTTTAGTGGCTATTTACATGCATCCACCATATCGAAACTCCAGGAGTACATTGACTGTCATATACAAAGTGAGCAGCCAAAATAGTTCAGAAGAGTGACAACACAAAGGTCGACCATGATTTCACCAAGACTTCCAACTTCATGCCTCTCAAGGCCCATACTCATCAATATGAGTACGCACCCTTGACCTGATCCGTCCCCCACTGCGCCATCCACTCTACCGCCTTCAAATACCTGAAGATCCAATGATTTTGCGGTCCAAACTCCCCCTTGAACTGTCCCACAACCGCATCGGGCAATATATACCGATGACCCCTCCAAGCACGAAATGCGAAATAATGCGTATGCACAGTCCAATCCATATGGTTCATGAAATCCCACGCACGAATCTGGTAGCGCTCGTAAAGCTGATAAAGAATCGTGTAGTAGCCTTGATCTGCTGGGCCGACAGCGGCAAAGGTGAAATGTTGAATCAGAGTGCCGAGGTTGGAGTCTATGGCCCAGGCTTGAGGGGATGGGGAGGCTGAACCGTAGGTGCTGCGGATGTGATTGAGGATATCTGTGAAGGCGAGACTTGCGATTTCTATTAATTCTCTGAATTCGTCTGCCATGAGGTGAAGATGCGACTTACATTGAGACACCACCACCCATCGAGAACCCGGCGACGATAATCTGTTTCGGTTCTGCACCTCGCACTAGCATACTAGTCACTGCATTTGCTAATGCCCTCGAAAGTAGCGTCCCGCGTACCCCACCATATGTCTCGAAAGAAGCTGTGTACACGATACCCATCTGTATACACAGGGTACGGCAAGTCCCACCAATTCGGCCCCTTGCCATCGACCCAGAGGTTCTTGATTATCTCATCGGGGTGGGCTCCTTCGAATGCAATGGTGATGTTTTACTTTGTGCGCACTACTACGCCTCTGCGCGAGTTATTCATGCCGGTGTACAGATCGACCATTTTCAGAATTGGATCTGAGTAATGCGCTTTCAGGGCGGGGAGAAGAGTGCTCATATCTGATGATTCGGAGGCGCGCCAGAGTATACCTGCGGCGTGGCGGACGTTGATCCAGGAGGACGTGCCTTGATTAGCTCCATCAGAGGCCTAGTTGTCAGGTAGATGGGGATGACTGATCTTCCAACGTAGATCACAAGTAGTTGAAGAAAGTCCGTTTTAATCATGGGGTTTTGCTATAAATAAAGTCAACGTGAACGTGACTGGAACGAAACTGCTACCGCCGTAGGGTGGCTGGTGAGATGACCAACAGCACATCGCTCCGGAGCATTCTACAACAAGCCAAATTCACCACTCTGTTTAGAGTTCCTACATGCAATCTACAACATTGCAAAGCTACGATATCAGCCACACTGACTGCTCCTCACCACACAGTAGTATACTCCGGATTCGAGCTCGTAACCTTTTGCGTTTTCCAGACCCTCAACTCCTTCATCTCCTTGTTGTCCTCATCCAACCTCGCTAAGAACTCCGCTCCCTCATTATCAACCTTCCTATCCTCCATCTTCGTCTGCTCCTCCTGTGGAACAAACCCACCTTTGACCTGGCGGTTCTGCGCCATAGTAATGAGCTCACGCTCGTACGGCCACCAATACAACCCCTCCTCATTGAGACCAGGCTCTGGAATCACAAACTCAGGTATCGAAACAAGATCGTCTTTTGTGTCTGATTTTATCACCGAGCCGGAAATGTATGACCAGCCGCGCTTGAGAAGACCGGGCTGGGTAGGGTGGTACGTCTTGACCCAGTTATGGCCTTTGCCTGCACCCATGGATGTTCGGACGAAGCCTTTGAGTGCTTCGGGTTGGTACTCGATTTGTTCCATGGCATGCTTGATGACGGGGTGCATGTACTCGTTTGTAACTTTGTGGTGGTAGTTCTTGTCGTGCTCTTTGGCATGCTCACGGTCGACGAAGTAGTGGCCTGGGGTGCGCGGCTCGGACCCGGCTGCTGCCATAATGCCCTGATACGAGTCGAGGATGGGAGCAACGCCCCAGCCGCCGTAGTGCTTCGTCTTGGGGTCTCCAGAGTGGTTGGAGGATTCGGCGGCTTTGGCGCGTTCGGCGATGACGTTGAGAGCTCTCCTGTAGTCCCTGGTGATAGAGTAGTCGATCTTGAAGCGTAGGAAGGGATTGCAGCGATCCACCATCCAAAAGAATGTTGTGATGCTCATGATTTCCAGGTCTCCACGGCTTCGGTCCTTGAGCTCATCGGATTTCTCCTTCTCGGTGAGGTCTGCCCATTTCTTCCCGTCCGCTCGCGCTTTCTTGGGGCCGTCTTCGCTGCCAATGCCCTTTTCCATATCCTTCTTGCCGTCGCCACTGCCGCCACCGATGTTTACGTGCACCTGATGCAAGTCAGTCATGGGCCATTAAACTTGATCGCTAGAAGACTCACCCCGGGAAACCAGCATTGGATCAGATTGGTCTTGCTACCTTCAGGGAGAGACCACAATGTGGGACCAAAGGACTTGCGGTGCTCGTCCAACGCTAGAGCATGAAAGGCGTTTTCGATCTCTTACCTAGAAGTTAACCCTGATCCTTCAAGTACTTTTGTCAACTTACGCTCATGGATCTCAGTATTGTGGAACGCGAACGGCTTGTTACGAGCCAAAACATCCACCCAGACATTGTCGGGGTATCCCAAACTTCCAACCGTGTCCCAGACTCCAATTACCTTGATAGTAACTTTTTTCTCGGCTTGATCAAGCCAGCTACGACCAGCTCCTTTAGGGAACTTCCAGTCCTCGCCCTTCACTTTGATCGTAAATGTGTCTTGTTCTGGGTCGTTAGTCTTCGTCCACTCTTCATACCATGCCGTCTCCTCCATTTTCTTGGTCGCGTCTATAGACTTGTATATTGAGTACATTTCCCAGAATTGACCCATCGCGCTCGGCTGGCAGATGCCAACACGACATACTAAGCCAGCACAAGCGCGGACGGTGTAGGCACCGCGGGAGAAGCCGAAGAAGAATAGTTCATCGCCTTTGGAGTAGTTATTGACAAGAAAGTTATACGCTTCGCAAACATTCTCGTCGAGTCCACCTCCATATGCCCCTGGAATTCAGTTAGCGGTCTGCCCTTCTATGAGGACTGCCCAACTCACCCATCAACTTGGCTCCTATTTTACCCATAGCAGTACCGACTCCAGCATCGTAGTAGACAATCTGAGGTGCCATAAGGCCGTTCGCGTCGACATACCAAGAATCAATCGATCGACTCATTTTGCCAACGTTTGATGGCACAGTCTGCGCGCCATGTGCTGAGCTTTGCCATGTTCCATCGCAGCAGATGATTATACGCTTGATAGGTCTCGGAGGGGCTGGCTTCAGGTCTTTTGGAGCGGGAAACGTAGATGGTTCAGTTCCTCCCACGACATTGCCATTTTCATCCCTGAAACCACTCTGTGTAAAGGTCGCTGGCTGGAAGCCACCCTGAGAAAAGCCTTCTTGCTGGAAGCCGCCTTGCGAGAACCCCTCTGTGTTGAAACCTTGCTGTGCAGAGCCCTGGAAACCACTTTGCTGGATCGGCACAACCTGGGTGAAACCGCCTTGTTCGAAAGACATGGTTGCTGCTAAGAGAAGAACGTTCCAAATGGAAGATTTAAGGATTCAGGATGAACAAGTGTAAACATTGATACTTATACTTCATCCATCTACAGCCTAACCACACAACCTACCTACAACTTCACTGATCTCGACCCTTCGACCCCTCACCAGCTGAACATTCATCACTACGACACGAAGCGGGAGCCCAATCTGCAAGCCATCTCGGTAGATCCGAAGCTGAGATGTCGGGTTTGGGACTGCGCTATACCCCGCATGATTAAGGAGCCTCGCTTGACAAGACATTATTTCTGAAGTCGAGGCATGAACATGCAGATGCGTCGACGCTTCTGCACAGCCGGTGCATGTAGCACCAGTGTCGTCCGCTCTGGAGCGCGGGCGGCGCGAAGTGGCTGGACGGGGGGTAGGTCTGTGCGCTGGGGCTAGCTTAACGTCACGTGTCGACCACGTTCATCTGGATCATGTTCAGGTAGGCGGGTAAAACAGAGCTAACGTGGGGTCTGGCCTGGACAGGGTATTGTGACCACCTGCGATATCTTCGATGCCGTAACTGCTATGCCCCAACCCGATAAGCAGGATGACGACGTGATCAGCCATGGGCATTACGCTGCATGCCATAGGTTCGTTTCGATACTCACAGAGGCAGGCATTGGTTTGGTTGATCTCGTCGAGTGCTCACTGAATTGTAAGCAGCCATAACAGTCAGTGTAACACGAGCATTTTGGTCCGACGTGTCCGCGGCGACATGTTGCATCTATAGGTATCTGGCGCCTCCGCAGCCTCCGCCTTCTGACACTGCAGGCTGTGGAAATGTGTGCGCGTTCAGATGGCTTAGCATGATCAAATTGACTTTGAGGGTTGCAACAAGCCCTCCTTGGCACGCAACACTGCCTCGCAAAACCCCCCACCCAGAAAGTGTGAGGCTGTCGCAGACATCAAACAACAAATCCGCAAGACGCTCCAAGATCGGAGCCGGTGCGGATGGCCGTCCGAAGCGGAAGTTTCCTCCAGCCTTCCATGCATAGGCGCCGGCAGGTCTAGGCGGACCAAGTGGTGTCAATCTCGGTCCTTTTGCGCTGACCCTGTCACATGTCGAGTTGCAGCTCACCGGCCAACGCGTGCGACTTTTCTGCAAATCCATTCGCACAACCAGATCCACTCAGACAGCGTGGGGACACATCGTGGCATGTCATCTTGGGCCTTTGGTTGCGCAATGACGGAGCGCCGCCGCCCTGCCTGCTTGCGGAGTGGAGGGCGGTGGGCGTCTTCTTACTATATATCTGGCCCCTCGATAAACACCATAAACACACCTGAATTATTGCACCAAGCCCCCCAAAGCTCGAACCCCTCGTGAAGCGGACCCTGATCAAAAAACTGGCCGCATTTGTGGATCGCCCTGTGGACGACTGTGGACTCCGTGGACCGTGGGCCCTCTTTGACTCAACCCTTTTTGCTAGGTTCTTTGCTTAGCCTTGTTTGCACTCTGTCGCTGCACCAAGGAACCCGCGCCGAGGACGTTTCTTAAAGTGCAACCTCCAAGACCGTCTTGGCTGGAGTATTGGGTTTCGTGCTCGGACGGCCTTTCAAACAAATTGCCCTCCACCCACGCACCGAGCCTCACACATCACGAACCGCTTTGGATAGAGGGCTAAAGGGCGACTACATTGACTTGTCGCTTGGCTCCCCGCCGATCTCACACGTTCGAGGCGCGGAAACTCCCACAGGTTGGATTCAGAGTATTTGTGCAACACGTTACGAGGCTCCGAGAAGAGGGTTTAGGAAACGCTTACGCCCGACGTCAGAGTATAAGAGTGGTGGACTCTGCTCGCGGGAGGTGCATTCCTCAGCATACACATACAGTACAGCACAGAGCACGAAGCCGACCACACGCCGGAGTCATACCACTTTCAACGCCACGATTTCTTGTTAATCTCCTGCTTTTATAATCCATTTCGCCTTCAGCACAGCAAACTCGAGGATCGACTGAAACAATCACCTGCATAAATACCGACTCTTGGCCTGCAGGACGGAGAAAGCATCACCCACCAACCTCACCACAGGCCTCCAAATCTCAACCTACGCAAGTAGGCCATCGGACATCCACATCCCCATCGACAACCAACCACACAACCAACCCACACAATGGACATCGCCGCCTCCTCCCGCGCCTACTTCGCCATGCCTTCCCCGACCCCCTCTGAGAAGATCTCCCTCCAGGCCTCAAACACAGTCTACACGTACCACTGCCTGTGCTCCCACCTCCTCCTCGCAACCACCACGCCCCTCCCCTCCCTCCCCACCCGCACAAACTCCTTCGACAAAGCACACATCATGCCGCTCCCCCCACCTCCAACACCCCAAACCACAACCCGTCGCTCCTCCCAAGACACCTCACCTACAACAACAACACCGACAAACGACCACTACGGCCTTCTGCTCTCCACTCGCCAAGACCGCAACCCAAAGATTCTAACGTCGGACGATGGTTTCGAGAAGAGATATCTTCAGCGTTGTGGGCGGTGTAATCTCGTCGTTGGGTATCATTTGGATTGGCAGCAGTTTGCGGGCGATCGTGTGGGGAGACGCGACGATTATGTGTTTTTGTTGCCAGGGGGGTTTGTCAAGACGAGTGATATGGTGTTGGGGAAGGCGAAGGATGGCGGTGTTGCTGCGGGGACTGCCGGGGCGGGGGGTGGGATGGAGACGGTTAGTGTGCAGGAGGTCAAGGTGTAAGCTTGCTTTCCCTTACTGGGCTGGGGGGACATGGGTTTGAGAGGGGGAAGCTGGAAAGAGGGCTCCCCGCTACCCGTGGAGTGTTCGGACGCGGGACTTTACGAATTTCTTTGTCTGGGCCATGGGATTTATGATGATGTTTTATGGCGTTCTTTGGCGAATTGCTTTTATCCGTCTCTGTTGGATTGGATTGGATATGGTTGGGAGGGTATTGGTCGTACAGCGGGCACAGACACATATACCCCATTGGCGAACGCGCAAGGCTTCTCATGCTACAAGAGCAAGCCTACATTCATAGACACAAGCAAGCGTGCACTTTGGATTCCAAAAACAGAGTTCATTTCACCCTTTTTCACCCTACACAGATCATCTACCGAGTGCTATGTTCTCTCCCCTGTATCTGGTCCTAGTCAAGATGTGACAACGACCAAGTAAAGCCCAATTTCAACGCCGGTATCCGCATGCCAGAACCATGACCCCGTTTCGTGCATGTCGCGTAATAAAGTATGAAGAAGCGAAGAGAAGAGAGAAGGAGGTGTGCGTGACCGTCAAGGCCCGCTCCTTAGTTCTCCGCAATCGTCTTTACGAACTCTGTTGTCATGTTAGCAGGCAGTCTTCGCCAATCTTCCCTGCTACTTTGCTGCGAGTGCAGCAGAAAACACGTACCCCTGTAATCAACCTCGTTATTGCTCGCATCAATCGTGCTCTTGAACAACTCATCCACCTCCTCCTCACTCATCTTCTCGCCCAAGTTGGTCAAAATGTACTTGATCTGCCCCTTGCCAACAAAGCCCGATCGGTCTTTATCAAACACCTGGAAGCCGCGAATGTATTCCTCGATATCGAAGGGTTCGCGAAAGCCGCCGGGGCGGTTCAGGATCTTGGAGAAGGTCTCGAAGTCGACTGCAGCCTGTTAGCTATTGTGGTGAAGTTGAAGGGCGCCTGCGAAGACCGCCTTTCAGGGGCTTTGGCGGACGTACAGTCATTTCCAACACCGCGCTCCAAATCCGTGATCTCAGCGAGTGTGGGGTTCTGTCCACATGCGCGCAGCAGGTCGCCCAGTGAGCCGCGGTCGACACGGCCATTTCCGCGCTTGTCGAAGAGCTGGAAGGCTTCGCGGTAGTTTGTGGAGGCCTGATTGCTGTTATCCATTGCTGTTCGTGCCGCGCTGTTGTCGGTTGTGTGCAGAGAGATGTCGTGGGGCTGTGCGGTCGGGGAAGCGTGCGGTCGTGTTTGGCAGCAAGAGCGTGTGTTGTGTCGCACGAGGCCAATGCAAGGGACGCTGCTTGGCTACCCGCTCGTCGCTGCCTTTGGCGTCGAGCGTGGGCAGGGACGACCCGGCCAGCCAATGGCTGCGAATGGCGGGGCCACGACACTGTGAATGGAGGAATGGCACGACTTGACTTACCATTGTCTATGTGTGTATGTAAAGAGGTATTTACAGAATCGTGGATTGCAGTGGTATAGCCAGAAACTCGGTGTATCTGGGATGCAAGGACTAGATTTGGGTGTTGAGGGGAGACTTGTTGTATGCCCGCTGAGCCTGGGCCGCCTTGTCCTCCGAGCGCTGCGAGTCGCCCGCCAGGTTGGGCAGGCGTTGTCCAGGAAACGATTCTACGACTCTACGACTCTACACTACTAGACACACCGTGCTGGGAAGAGATATGGCTGATCCAGAAGATACTTTCTCCTGCAGAATGCGACGACGTTATCATGCTCGCGGCTACTGCTCTTGTCCAGCCTTTCCTCGTTGCGTTGTGCGCTTCGCCTTGCTCACCTTTCAGCTCTCACCGCTCTTCGGTACGCGCCAGCTCGTCTAGCTTCGAACGAGCGATGCCCATACATTAATCAACACTCATGACGGTCGTCAAGAGCATAGAGGTCTGACTCTCTCAACCTCAAGCATGCTTCGACGTACCTCCCATTACGAGTGAATGCTGCTAGTCGTTTGCCATGCTAGTATGCGCGTTATGCTCTGCTGAGGGCTCACCGCAGACTGTCAACGTTAGCTTGGCCCCGATAAGAAGGCTTTTGTCGCCGACCGGCGGACTCGCGCATCTCATGATCATCCGGACACCTCTCATATGTCCTCAGCTCGAGCCTCAGCATCACAGCGTCAGCCACCTTATGGGGTTGTACCAGTAGTGAAGACCCTGAGAGGCGGAACCATGCATGAACCATGCTTCTCGCCTATGGTCACCTCTTTCATCTGCTCTGCCGCTGCTAAGCCCAGCACATATGATCCAACCGATAGTTGGGGCAATAAGTATGCGCTCGATGCCGCCGACGATGCACCACAGATGGTTTTGAATTTCTCCTTGTCCGTGTCCGTTTGATCAAAATTTACTATGGATCTGCTTTACACCTCCGAACGTGCCTCGCGAAAGAGGGTATGGAATCAACTAGTCGATCTTGACCAAGAAACACGCCGTAACAGACGAGATCCTGTCGCTGAAGGCCTTCGAGCTCCGCTCTCCATTGTGCTTGTAGACCAGGAGAATAATCATGACTACAGTGAGCTACTTGAGCTTAGCTACAGGTTGGTACTACTCATGATGCGTGAACTCAGCCTGACAAAGGTAGTCCAGATGCCTATCAAACCTGGCTCTGCTCTTTCTGCGGTATTGGCATGAACGACCACACCTGGGCATCCTCCGAGAGCAAGGTAGACGGTGTCCCTGTGCCTCGGTGGCAGCCCCAACAATGCACACTGCACATACTGCTAGACCGCCTCGCCCAGGATTTCTTCCCCGAGCGAGAGGTGATGTTGGATCACAAACAGTCGCATATAAATGATCGCGTCTGGCTCAAGTTCAACGTTCTCGACGAACTGCATGACGTTGTCTCAACAACATGGATAACCATGCTCAAAGAAGCACCGAAAAATCCAGGCGTTCCGGCCATGAGTGTCGACCAGCAACTTAAAGCATTAATAGACTGGCTGCGTACTTGTAATAGCAAAACAGCTGAGTATAATGATCAAGTCCACATAGACTGCCATACCGACGACGATATGAAGATTCCAGCCAAAAGAGTCTTGGACATAACGGATGCAGCAGAAAACCTGGTTCGACTCGTGGAAACCACCGATCTTGAGGGTCGATATGTGGCTCTGAGTCACTGTTGGGGGCATCCTAGTCGACATCCCTTGATGACCGTACATGCGACGCTGAATGATCACATGGCAAGCATACTTGTCGAAAAGCTTCCGCAGTCGTTTCGGGACGCTATCACGGTTTGTCAGCATCTGGGTGTGAAGTACATATGGATCGATTGCCTGTGTATCATTCAGGTAATTACCTTCTTCTTGTCAGTTCCGGGGACAAAAAGCTGACTTGATTTCCAGGATAACAAGTATGTTCTCTTCGCCTCTGAGATCTCTAATGCTTACCATGGAACAGTGCGGAGTGGCTCGCAGAAGCTGAGAAGATGGCTGATATTTACTCAAAGTCTTATTTGACTGTGGCAGCGTCACGCGCGTACAACTCGCAACATGGCTTCCTTTTCGATTTTCCAGCTGATACTGTAAGATATGAAGTATTATCAGAAGCGCCCTGGGCGAATGACGAGACGCAATATCGCACGTCGCATGCCACTTTCCAGATAGACCATGAGCGATCCAAATCTGAGTCGACTCCCCTGAACCGACGAGCTTGGTGTCTGCAAGAGTGGTATCTTCCTAAACGGCTTGTCGAGTTTGCCGTGAGTAACTTACGCCTCATCTGTTTGCGTAGTGTCGAGACCCGGTTTGGCAAGACCAGTGATGAACGCACCAAGACGCGCACCATTGCTCGGGGCTGGGGTATGAGAGACGAGGCCTTCTTTCGCACTTTATGGGAGAGCATCAGACAGGACTTGTTTGCGCGTGATATCACTCGAACCTCCGACAAACTCCCAGCAATGGCAGGACTGGCTCAAATGCTCGAGAAGAGGCTGTTTGAGACACCGAATCACCGGTATCTCGCCGGACTGTGGAGCACGCGGATCTCAGAAGATTTGAGCTGGACTGTCCTGGAATACGATGATACTTCCACATGGATCGAAGGCGTCCCCACGTGGAGCTGGGCGAGTACCTCCAACGATAGCGACATTATTTACGGTCGCCCTTCGGACACCTATGTGGAACTGATAGAGGCTCGCTGCACGGGTTATGCCCGCCCGAAAGAACCTTTGGCCTCGCTGATCGTGAAGGGCTTCGCGGTAGCATTGTTCCTGAGGGTAGATCCCCAGTATGCGGGATACGAAGGGCGCCCCCATCTTTCACTTTGGTTCGACGAATCCCGGGCCTTGGCCGCAAGCACGGCAGATATTGAGACACGCAAACAGGTCGCGAGACAGGAAGGTGCTCTGACATCCAGCATAGTGATCATCGATATGCCAATCTGCCCCGCTCCGCATGATCATGCCACGGCTCGCGACCTGAACGACACGCATCTTCGAAGAGTATCTTCCATCATACGAGGTTCCGCTCACGAGAAGCCGTGTGAGGATTGTATGCAGTCGGGATATGTCAGCTCTGTCAAACTCCTACTCCTCACAAAGACCGACTCCGCGTACAATGCCCTAGTGCTCGCGCCTGTACTATCTCCATCAGTTAAGGGCAAAGAGCGCGCAACCGATGGAGTAGCAGAGCTCTATCGCAGGATCGGTCTACTGGAGATAGACTGCATCCCAGGACGCTCATCAGGCTATATGGAGACAACGGACGGTCTCAAAGTACCGATCAAGACATTTTGGCGGACAAAACAAGCTGCTGCGCGACAGGTGATTACACTTGTGTAACGTTCAAGACGTTAACTCTCGCCGGGCGTCATCCGTCCAGGCCCTCCTCATCGGTATTGTCTCGCACATCTTTTCCCCTGCTGGGATGGAGCCGCATCCCCCGGTTTTCCTCCAGCCACTCCTGTGCCTTCGCGCGTGATCAGCCCAATATATCATGCATCTACCCGTAGCGGGGAGACTTTTGTCCCACCCCCCTGGTGTACATGCAGCGTGCTGACTGATAAATCTTCACTTGACATGTGGGACTGAAAACTGTGTGCTATGTGACATTGACAGGATGAGCTTGCGTATAAGAGTCGCACGAGGGCCTGACTGGAACGGCTACCGACCCGAGTCCAAATTGCTAAAGACACAAACATGTGGACGCATTTAGTCATTGTTGGTTCAGTTTTAGTGTTGGGGGTGGCCTATTGCATGGTCTTTGTTGGAAGGCGGCCAAAAGGTTGTCCGCCTGGTCCTCCTACGCTCCCAATTATTGGCAATTTGCATCAGGTACGTGTATGATGGGTAGCCTTGCACCCGGCTAACAGGTCCTAGTTGGCACACGCACAGGCAGAGCCGCACTTGCAGTATCAAAAGTGGGCCCAGGAGTATGGTCCCATATACTCAATAGTTCTGTAAGTTTCGTTCGCGATGCCGCGGACTCGCTGTATGCTGGCAGTGGAGATTCAGGGCTTAACTGGTATTAGGGGGACCAAAGTACAAATAGTTCTTTCCAGTGATCAGGCTATCAAGGGCTTGATAGATACAAGAGGTGCGATTTCGAGTTCCCGCCCGGAGTTCTATATGGGGGGTGAGCTTGGCAGCGGTGATCTTAGGTTTGCCTTATGGGTGTGCTCTCTCCAATATCACCGATAGAGACTTGACTGACAACGAGATGTAGCCATATGGTCAAAAATGGCGTATGGTCAGTACCATATTCTTCGTTCTCTACTTGCGACTGACTTTGTCATAGCAACGCAAACTTGCTCATTATGCGCTGAATGCGAAGAAGATTGTTGACTATACACCCTATCTTGAGGTCGAGTCTAAGCAACTTCTCTTCGATATTCTGCATGACTCCACCGATATTCTGAGCAAGTTCCGCCGCTTCTCATCTTCCATGATGGGTAGCATTGTGTTCGGGTAACATCTCCCTCTATATATATAGTCTTGCTGCACTAACACGTATCATACAGCTTCCGCTGGAAACGCTGGGACAATCCCGAACTCCAGGAAGTCTTCCGTCTCCTCAACATCACCTCTGAAATTTTCTCCGCCGGCACCGCCCCCCTCGCAGACTTCTATCCACTCCTCCGCCGCATCCCCGCATGCCTCTACCCCCTAAAGCGGAAGGCCCTCGCTCTCCACGTCTCGCAAAAAGCCCTGTACAAGTCATACTACATGACTGCCAAACACGCCATCATTAAGAAACTCCCCACCGCGCGCCCCTGCCTATGCACCGACATCCTCACCTTCCAACAACAAGAAAACCTGTCTGACGACACCTCCACCTTCCTCGCAAACACCTTCTTCGAAGCCGGCAGCGAAACAACCGCAAGCACCCTCTACGGCTTCATCCAAGCCATGCTCCTCTACCCCGCCGCCCAACGTGCCGCCCAAGCCGAAGTCGATGCCCTATGTAACAACGACAACAACGCCAACCGCTGGCCCGAACCCAGCGACCTCCCCAACCTCCCCTACATCCGCGCTTGCGTCAAAGAAATTCTCCGCTGGATGCCCGCCGCCCCCCTCGGCATTCCCCACGCACTAATCCAAGACACAGAATACATGGGATATCACCTCCCCGCGCACGCCAGCCTCCTCCTAAACACATACACCATCCACAACGACCCCACGCGCTACCCCTCCCCCGAACTCTTCCTTCCTGAACGCCATCTCGGTGATTCAACATCGAGTTCGGAATCCAGTGTCTTAACCGACGTTTCGGAACGCGATCACTTTGGGTTTGGCAGCGGGCGCAGGATTTGTCCGGGAATGCATATTGTGGATCGTACTTTGGCAGTTGTGGTTGCGAGGTTGGTTTGGGGGTTTGATGTCAAAGCGGTGGTTGGGGGGGATGGGAAGGTGGTGCTGCCGAGGCAGGGGGATTGGGTGAGTGGGATTGCGACTAGGCCGAGGGATTTTGAGGTTAGGGTTGAAGTGAGGGGGGATAGGGGAGAAGTGGTGAAGAGGAGGTGGGAGGAGGTGGAGCGGGGGTTGGATAGCGACGGGCAGTTTTTGGGGGTTAAAATTTAAGGCATTGAGGGGGCGGGGGGTGGAGATGGCGATTGAGTTGGGGACAGTTTGAGATTTATCCTTCGCCTTTGGCTTTTGTTGGAGATGAGTTATAGGCTTGCTAAAATCGGGGAGGTTGAATCTATCCCAGGGTCTTAAGCAGACTTTGTTTCAAACTCTCCTGATCTACGCCTTTGCCGATGAGGACTAATTTTGCCGTTTCCCCCTGCACATCCTTGGCTTTGGATTCATTGGTGTCGTAGAGATTTCTCACACCTTGTATAAGCAACATCCTCCCATCTTGCACTGGGATCCGCGCTTTCAATCTATGTACTTCAAATGGCGCATGTTCTGCGTTCTCAGGTAACGTCTCTTCCCACAGAATCGTGCGCAGGAAGTAGTCGAACTTGTCAACCTGCGCGGTAGATAAGGCAGGGAACGTGATTGTCGTTGTCGTTATAGACTTTTACTCTTCATCAGCAGCGTTTGCGGAGTATTTGTGCATGGAAAGACTCACCGGATCCAGATGACTATGGCCCTTGCTTGAGAACTTCAGATCCGCATCTGTGACTTCATCGTACGCGTTCAAGTCTAGTACAAGCCCCTCGAGCTGTGGTACCTGACTTTTTGTCGTTGTTTTGATCTTCGCGAGTCCGTTGATTGATTGTATACGTTGTGTAACGTTCTCCAGCTCTTCCTCGGACACCAGATCAGTCTTGTTGATGAGGATTACATCCGCATGGCTGATTTGTAAATGTGCTGTTGTCAACAACGGTCCGTGCCGATCATGCGTCTCTTCCTTATTTTTCAGATTCTCTTCGTCACCCAATCCCTCATCCAAACTCTTCAACACGTTCTTTGCATCAACCAACGTGACAATGCCATCGAGGAAGATGCTACTCCCCAACCCCTCATCCAGCCAGAACATCGGCGCAATATTTCCCGGATCCGCAAGTCCCGTCGTCTCCAGCAGAATGTAATCAAACAAGCCAGACTGCTCCATTAGATTCTCAATAGCGGCAACACCTACATCCTTGACAGAACAGCATATACATCCGTTAGCGAGGGGCACAAAGGGCGCTGGGGCAGCAGAAGTAGAGTTTACGTCTGAGACGGTGAGTTGTTTTTCAATGTCGATGGAGTCGCCGAATTCGTTGAGGATGACGGCGATTTTCTTGCCGTGCTGTGCGGTCAGGATGTAGTTTAGGAGAGTAGTTTTGCCGGCGCCAAGGTAGCCGGTTACAATTGTTATGGGGACTTTGGTGGTGGGCGCTGAGGTGTCGATGAGGGATGGGGCTTCTTCCTGTTCTTCTGGTTTGGTGTTGGCTGTGGATGGCACGAGGGTGGGGACCTCGTCGTCTGAGTCCATGGTGGGTATTGCAGAGACGATTGTTCAGGACGGTAGAATTATAATCTGAATAGGCGAGGTCTCAGTCAGCCTAGGGTGGCATTAGAATGAAGAAGAGTATTCGTAAAGCGCTTCAAGACAAGTATAAGAAGACTCTCATCGTCTACGATGTGGTTGAAAACGTGAACTCCGAGTCCGCCACGCGGAGTTGTACCCCGCAGTACAAAGGCAAGCAAACGGATAGCGCTTTCGCGGGAATGTGCTATTTGAGCTCACTTACTCGGTTCGGTGAAAGGAATTAATTTCAAGACGGTGTGACGTCGTGATGTTCATGTCAAGGGTATTGTATGTCTGACTGCTGCTATACCATTTATACGCTAGTCAGCCTCGCGTGGAGCAGGAACGACCCTGGCCCTGCATCCCCAAGCTCCAGTGCCATCTGGATGTTGACCCCCACCAGACAACAACAACCCACGCGCGCCAATCCCTATTCCTCGCACGCGTTTCAATAGATCGTCCAAAAAATATGGCTTCCCCAGCTTCCCCTCGTCTCCCCAGTCCTCCACCGATTCCAGAAGACCAGCTGTCGCCAGTACCAGCCTCTCCCGAACAACAGAAGCTGTTCAGCAACCTCGACCATGCCGCCGAGAGGAGGATACGGCCCGGCACTAAGGCAGAGGATATGGCGGAGGGCCCCCCCTTGGTAGACCTGTCAGAGGTAGGCTTGCGACTGCAATAATCACGTCTGCGCATGGCTGACAGCAACCAAGATCGACTCAGCGTTCCAGCTCACAGAACACCTCAAGGCGCTCCACAACTTCCTCACACACCCCATCGGATCGAACAGCACAATACCAGTGGACCGAGACATGGCGTACAAGCTGTCACAGTCGCCCGAGAATGTTGACAAGACACTATGGTTATACGAGCTGTGCCGCTTCCTCACCCAGAAAGTCAACTCCATCATCGTGGCCCTCTTCAGCGACAGCCCGCCATGCTCGTCGTTGACCTGCCCCGAGATGCGCGCATCCGAATGGCAGTATCTTTGCGCAGTCCACGATCCGCCCAAGTCATGTTGCGCCATTGATTACTGCTGTCACACCTTGGACTGGGCTGCCAACACTCTCACATCACCCAAGCACTTCCCCTCAAGATTAGCGCTGGGTACCGACCAGTCTACACAGCACTCACAGATGCGCCAATTGACAAACATCTTCAGACGCGTCTACCGGATCTTTGCGCATGCGTGGTTTCAACACCGAGACATGTTTTGGAAGGTGGAGGGACGCACAGGACTCTACGTCTTTTTCAAGACTGTCTGTGACGTATACGGGCTGATTCCTGAAGACAACTACACTATTCCTGCCGAAGCCGAGGGCATCGAGCCGCCGACCGAGACGAGGTCATCCATACCACCTCTGATACTCAAGCGTGAACCCTCTGAACCCAGCAACTACGAGTCGGATACTGCTACAACAATTGGAGGCTTGACGGACCACTCATTATCGAGTGCTACGACGAAGCGACACCGACATTCGCCATCTATAGGCGCCACCGCCGTACAGACTGTGGTGGAAGAGAACGAGGAGGAAGAGGAACGACCAGCATTGCAGTCACGGCCCGTCACGCAAATTTTCGAGTCCACGGAGCAAGACGACGATAGCGAAAGCGACATCACGGTAATTGAGGACGCGCAGGATGACGAGGAAGCTAAGCCTACCGATGAGGCCGCGTCTGTGCCACAGGATACAACAGAAGCCGCGGAAGCAGCCGAGACGCCAAGCAGAGGAGATGAGGATTCTGCAGAACCTGAATCAGCCGCGGAGGCTAAGCAAGACGAGGAGGCTGGTGCAGAGCAAGCAGCTACCGAGACATCTAAGACGGATGACTCAGCAGCGAAATCCACCGAAGAAGAGGCTGAACAGGAAGACTCGAAGCCAGCAGAAGGTACTGAATCATCAGCCGCAACGCCAGTGGAGAACTCGGAGAAGGTAGAAAGCAGCCATCCTGCCGCCAAGACAGATGACAAGGCTGAGGAGGACAAGAAGTCGGCGGAAGAATCATAGACCCAGATAGAGTAACCGAGATTCCACGAATTGCCGGGATCCGGCTGTGTACTTTCTTCGGCTCGCGAACCGAGCCGTTGCCTGTGTACGTTGTACATGTACGAACTCTAGCGTGGCGTAATGGAGGTTGTGACATGGCAAAGCGAGATGCCGTACTTTAAAGATGCCATGTACATATCTGACGAGGAATCGACGATTGGGCACGCGAGATGGCTGTTTTCCATATAGTATCCGCGGAGCTTAGCCTTGCGTGTGTGCGCGTTTATGTGGAAAGTTTGGGATAGAGCATTGCAAGATTGAGGGCTTGGATCCTTCATCCTCCAGAAGATGGCTGGGTGAAACATGACCATGGCCATGGCCATGGCCGTTGGTGGGTGGGTGTTAGTGGAAACCCATATTTGGGGTCACTAAGTGCAGCGAGCGGCTCGGGATATGCGCGCTCGGTTATTTTGTTGGCGCGGTGGAGATGGGGATGGGATGGTAGGGTGTGGAGAGTTGCACTGTGTATGTCGGCATACTCTCTTGTACATTGTGGATATATCGTAAATGTACGTGCTGAAGACTCGCAACGTGCACACATGACGAGCTATACTATGAGGCTCAACTTCTTGGGCCCGCGCATCGCTGTAAGGTATTTACGTGACAGGCTTTGTCTACCCTCCTCTCCTCTACCCCAAAAGCAAAACCGTAGAAGCCACACACATTTCTTTCAGACTCAAACCAACAGACAGCGTGCAGTACACTTCTGCCCCACCAAACACCCTCCCAAAAACCAAAACCCCAGTGACCAAAAATAGCCAATCCAATCCAATCCACACACGGCCCCAGGAACGAAACACATCCTCAGACAGACCAACTAACCGCCTGTACTAGTATGCACCTGCCTGCCCATGGCATGCCGTGTGCACATACAATCAGCACCAAGCCTTCGTCTCCAATTCGCAAATGCAGACGCGGCACGCGAGTCTGGGGTACTGCATAGTCGGCAAAAAGTGAAGCGCATTTTGTGTGGGATTATTGAGATGGCATGTGCATGTGGTTGAATTGGGTTTGGGTATAGTGTCCGACGAGCCGGGGCTAGCTTGGGTATGGCAGGGTTGGGTTGGGTTGGGTAAATTGGTGGGCGGCGAATTGGAGGTGGACATGGGTTGTAGGGGCAGGGGGAGGGTGATGTGTGTGTGTGTGTGTGTGTGTGTGGAGGGAGTCGGATTGGGTGGAGGACGCACGTGTGATGGGGGGTTGGATGGGAGGGGTTTGGAGACGATTGCATACTCTAGGGTACTGTGTTTTGGTGTTGATTACTTTAACTATGTGAAATGGGATCTCTTTTGGGGGGTGTCTGAGTAATGGGTTTGATGGGGTTGGATTAGAGTATGGTAGGGTATGCATGTGTTGGGTTGTAGATGATCATAGAAGGTGCTGTGTGGACCTGTGATGAGGTGGTGGTTTCTGGGTGTAGATATCAGACTTGCCCACGGCAGACTTCAGCACATCACAATGTTCCACCCCTGTGTATATAGTAGCACGTGAGAAGAGTTCCATGCCATATCGTGCAGGCTATTGGCCGCAGGCCCAGTGCGGACCAAGCACACTTGTTGATATCAAGCATCTCCATCTACACAGTAGCCGCCATGTAACATGTCTCGATGAATATCTCTGAGGTGATGAGATTTGGTGACGGGCGCTGTGATGACATTGCATGGTTGGTCCATGCACTGCTCGGTGCGGTCACTGCGGTGGTTGGCCCCCACGCCCAGAGGCGGCGGCCACTTCTCCACACTCTGGTAGCTGCAGGTCTGCCGCGAGCTTCGAGTCACGTCCTAGGCGCAAGACTGCGCTGATGACTGTCGTGATGTGCAGCAGACGGCGGCGCTTTTAGAAAAGGGCGTACATATAACGGTACATGTTATCCATAGCTCTCTGCAGGCTTCCCCAGCCTCGGCCAGTGTGCACGTACGGGAGCAGAGTACGCGTTGGCAGCGGCAATTGGCAATGAGAGCTACCCCTCCCTCTCCCTCCCCCTCGCCAGTGGCCCGCCCAATGGCCCGCCCAGGCCAGGCAGCGCCGGGGCGGGCATCGAGGCTGCCGCGACTTTACCCGCAGCTTCGGCACGCCCGCACAGCCAGACGGCATTCCTCGCTGCTTATCGCGGCTACGGCGGAGCCCAGGGCCTTCGGCTCGCAGGCCAGCATCCTGGCCCGTCTGCGCTGGCCTGCTCACTGGCTCGCTGGCCGTCGTCGGTGGTCACGACGCCTCTCGCCCTCACGCCTCATACGGCAGCTTACATAGCGCCCCGGACAGCGCCAGCCCATGCCATCCCCCCCATCGCATCCGCATCCACATACCTTATCCACGGGCGACCCGCGCCGCTGCTGCTGCTGCTCCCACGACCCTCAGCTCTTCCCCACGCTCAGGGCTCGCTCCACGACACGACCATCCGTTCGCCTGCACCCACCCACCCGCCAGCGAACGAGGCCCTTGCTGCAAGTCATCCGACCGGGGTTTTCGGGCGATTGACACGAGCACAGCACCCGTCGCCGACCCCCGCACGCGCCTCGTCGACCAGCAAGACGGACAGCAGTACCTGATCTGCCTCATGCCCTCCTGAATGCCCAGCACGCCCCCCGTTGTTCTTTTTCTCCGCCCCTAGAGCAGCCCGCTCTCCACTGTCCCGTCGTCGAGGTCGTGATCAGCGCCCGGCCTGTTGTGCGATAGCCCAAAGCAGCATGCACGCCCACCGCGGAGCGCCTCGCAGCCATCTTGACTAAAACCTTCGCCTTCTGGCAACGCGACACGCGAGCCGTCCCCGCCACCAGGCTACACAACCTCCGCACTTTACCCCAGAGAACGCGCGCCGTCGCACACGTCGCGACACACAACCTCCACCCTGCCCACCGCCCGGCCATGACGGCGCAACTCCTCCCCATGCATGCTGCACACGCCTCGGACCTGAGCACTCTCATCCAGACGCAGTTTGGAGACAAAATGGACACGACTGTCGGCGCTAGCGAGCCCCAGACGCCCGCCTCGCCCGACAGCGGTGAGACACGCGGCCGCAGGCGCGACAGGGACGACGACGGCGACGACGGCGAGGGCGGAGATGGCGATGGACACGGCTCCTCGAGGAAGAGGCGGAGGAGCAGGAAGGGGCTTGACAAGAAGTTTGAGTGCCCGCACGAGGGCTGTGGGAAGAGCTACTCGAGAGCTGAGCACTTGTACCGCCACCAACTGAACCGTGAGAGCCCAAAATCCTCTTGCATATCGAATCCTGGGCACATTCCTGCACCCTCCATCTTGTTATGTGCTGTGCTGACGAGAGTTAGACAACCCCAAACAAATATACCACTGTGACTTTACCGACTGCCGCCGATCCTTCGTTCGACAGGATCTATGCGCGCGACACAAGGAGAGACATACGGCACGAGGCTCCCAATTGCTGCGAAAAGACACATTCAATATGCACAACTTGAACCCCATAGTCACCGCAGCGTTGGGGGGGAAGAACCCTGTGCAGCAATCCCAGCCAATTGGCATCAAGAGCCAGAACCCCATGCAGTCTCCAGGCTCTGTCGCATCCGCCAATGGGCCTGGGAACCGAATGTCGCCACCAAATTTCCAATCGCCAGCTTCAACTGCGACTATGAGCAGACAGGACTCACTGCAGCGGACAGGAAGCGAAGACACATATCGCAGCGGCTCCGAGGCTAAGCCTTATGATATGCCGGCCCAGAACACTGGGAGCTTTGCACCCCCACCCCGTCCAGCCCCCTTGAGTAATTATAGTGGAGGTCGGACACCTCTCCACAACTCCCCACATGTAGGCAACGGAAATTACCAGAGACCCGAGCTGCGCGCACAAACCTCGAACCTGTCATCGTACGGCTCGAGCTCACCCTACACGTCTGCTGCCACCCCCACACAGTCGTATCCACCCTCAGCAGCATCGACGACTTACCAGTCTTCAGCTAGTGGGTTCCAATCACAGCAAACTTTCCCTCCTTTCTCTTCCTTACCTCCACCAGAATATCCTCAGCCAGCGAGCACCCCTGTGGCAAGAGATCAAGAGAATCAGTTCTACAATGGCACTGGACAGGCACCAATGAATGGTGTCGAGTCCACTGCGCAAATAGATAACCGAATGAATATCGTCTCTGATGCCATCATGGACCAGAACCCCGCATACGCCATTCCGGTGTTTGGTGGGGACGGCTACAGTCGATCCCCGTTTGCCATGGCCGACGACTTCGCAGCATGGCTGTTCAACGACAGTCAATTTGGTCCCGGAGGAGCTTCGCCCATGGGTTATCCGGGCGGAGTAAACCCCGTAGCTGGTGCGTCATCCCAAATTGGACTACAAGCACCCTATTTTAACTACGATCCCTCAGTTGCTGGCTACTTGAACAATCCTGCCCCGCCATCACATCCCATGGCGGTTCATAGCATCTTGGACACTTCGCTGCCGGAGACAGCACTCTCGGAAGAGAAGCGCAAGGATCTCCTGGACTTGATCATAGAACGCTTCAATGAGACTGACCATGCGCCTGTCAAGAAGCAAAAAGAGGATATCATGGACGGCGACAGGGATAGTAGTCACCATGTCTTGAGTCTGCACATGATGCAGACTTACATCAGCTCGTACTGGGTTCACTTCCATCCGCAACTTCCGATACTGCACAAGCCTACATTTAATGCGAGCACCTGTCCGGATCTGCTCCTGCTCTCCATCATGTGTTTAGGAGCCTCGTGTTTGGAGAAGAATTATGGTCATGAAACGACACAGGCATGCTCACAACTCTCAAATTTCCTTGCCTGGCACCTCCGCTGGGAGCTCTTTATGGATGCGGACTTCCGCCCGCCAGCTAAGCTGTGGGTGTTCCAGAGCTTATTGCTTTTGGAAGTTTTCGAGAAGATGTACTCGACAAGACCGCTGCACGAGCGAGCCCACATTCACCATGCTACAACATTGACTTTGATGAGAAGGGGAAGCTCTCTCATCGGACGGTCAGCTATGGACTCGCCTCCTAGTGTAAAGGACGGAAAGAGCAACTCGCTTGGAGGAGTGAACACGCCTGACGAGTGGTGGAATCACTGGATCACGAACGAGGCAACTAGGAGAGCAGCATTCGCGGCATTCCTGATGGACAGCATACACGCGACCATGTTCGGCCACAGCGCTGTTATGGTCGCCCATGAAATGCGCCTTCCGTTACCATGCGATGAGGCTCTATGGTCTGCTACCAGCAGTTCGGAGGTAGGACGTGTTGAGGCAAGTCTGCATTCGAATGGCGTAAAGCAGTTGTCGTTCCTAGATGGTCTCAAAAAGACCCTCAACGGACAGACTGTACGGACCAATTCATTCGGTCGTACGATCCTAATGGCAGGCTTACTTAGCGTATCATGGCACATGAACCAGCGCGATCTGCAAGTCAGTTCACTTGGTGTAACACAGGCACTGGGTGGCCGCGATAAATGGCGAGGTTCATTGACCCGTGCCTTCGACTTCTGGAAGCAGGATTTCGACAGCTCACTTGCGAGGCCAAACGACTTGGCCACACCACGTGCCTACACCTACTCCAATGGTATGGACGACGAAAACGTCTTCGAATCACGAACTGTGCTTCACCACCTAGCACACATGGCCATGCATGTCGACATTGTAGACTGCCAGATCTACGCCGGCGCCCCTAGACTTCTAGGCCGATCCATTACGCCCCAAGACTACAACGGCGCCCAGCGACGAATGAAAGAAGTCTGGGCGCCCACAGCTCGCGCCCGCGATGCAACCTTCTACGCCCTCCGCTTCCTCTCCAACGTCATGGTAGCAGGCGATCATAGCCTAAACGCTTCCAACGCCTCTGCCGGGCCCGGCGTCTCCTACTCCGCCCGTGACGATTACCTTCTCAACCGTCCCTGGGTGCTCTACTTTGCCACACTTATTGTATGGTCCTATGGCTTCGCGCTCGATGGGCCCATCAAGCAGCCGTACCAGCTCAACCAGTATGAAGACAAGATTGCGGATATGAAGGGCTTCTTGAAGCGTGTGGGTGGTGTTCCGGCACCAGATGATCTTAGCAAGATTCCAGATCGGAATGCGTGTTTGGGATTGTTGATTGTCATGCGGGATATGTTTAAGAAGACGAGATGGGAACTATTGCATGAGGCGAGCAATTTGTTGACGAAGTGTATTGACATGTTGGTACCTGGAGCAGGAAGCTCGTAAGAACACCTTGCCATGATTCGACACTTTTATGGTATGTACTCTATGGTCTGCATGGACGTTGATACAGCCCTGCTGCATCACCTGAGGTGCGGTCACTTGATTCACGTGGGTTTATGAGTTATGGATTCCCTTATTTGTTAGTATCTCTTTTACTATGATGGACCACTACTGTCTCTCTCGATGTTTGATATGCATTTGAGCAAGGAGTGCTGCTTTTTATGCCAAGATACCTTTCTGTACATTTGAATCTTTCTATGGGGGGGCTTAGTGGCTTATCTAGTGATGAAAAGGACCTGGAGGGTGTGTGTGTGTGTGTGTGTGTGTGTGTGTGCTGAAGGCTACTTTATATACCCTGGGGGTTGGAGTGGTACGGTGTTAATACACGTGCTATTTTTTTTCTGCATAACACGATTGGCCAAGAAAAAATCTCGTGAGTGTAAATTCTAATTTCTGTTTTTTTGTTTTTTGTTTTTAAACTTCTGTAATGCGATTGATTTGGAGGGGCAAAAAAGAAAATTCCCATGTATATATATCCTGCTTTGTACAGTCAGTGCTGTTGGTTGGTTGGGTGGTGGTGTTTGTGGAGTCACGATGAACGGTGCAGAAGCGTGCAAGCCGGATTTAGCGCGGCGACGGAATAAGTTTGTTGGCTTTTTTTCTTTTGAGAGTCGTGATGACGAGCGGCGTTGGGCTCATTCCTAACAGCGCGGAGCTCGTGGCCGAGTAAAAGCGTCGTCACTGCAGCTGGGGTTGGAAGCAGAGGGCGAGTCAAAGAGGAGTTTTGTGTCTTTTGATGCACTCTGTCGGAATGCGGTTCATGTTCTTTAAAGTTCCTTTGGTAGGTTCAAGTGATATATTAGTTCTTACCTATAGATGCTATATTGGTTAACTAATCATACTATTTACACACACACACAATTTATTTACGCCCGGCGGCCGAGCCGAAAGGGCTACTAACGCTAATCTAACTTTACACTTCTTATGCTACGTCTCGGCCTCCTTAGCCCATATATCTTCTTTGGCTCGCTTCTTCTTGTAGCTTATCATCCAAGTCAGAACCCTTTCTCTATATCTAGAACGCTTCTTCTCTATTTAATGCACCTCGTCAGACGCTCGTGGGTTAGTATTGCCGGCGGCAGGCTGGCTTAGAGTCGGCTTCTCCAAGAGATTCTCCAAGTGTTCAGCGTCCTATCTTCGGCGGCTGAAGCGTTGTCTGC
The DNA here is from genome assembly GCA_010093695.1 of Plenodomus tracheiphilus IPT5. Lineage (NCBI taxonomy): Eukaryota > Fungi > Ascomycota > Dothideomycetes > Pleosporales > Leptosphaeriaceae > Plenodomus > Plenodomus tracheiphilus. Next base: position 58,215 of record MU006371.1, read on the forward strand.
TGTCTATTGCAC